>JAASFO010000895.1:0-11761 GCA_023333815.1 Globisporangium recalcitrans | reverse complement strand
GTGCCATCTACAACACACAAGAGAAGTAAGTCGTCATCGATGACCCATATCCGATACTTCTGTTTGTAGCAGCGACGGCAAAGACAGCATGGAAGTACCTTTTCAAGAACCCGGACGATGGTCGCGCTGATCGGTCCACTGAGAAGCGCCATGAGCTGTGCCGCCCAGCGCAAGCAGGTCCACATTGGCACTTTCTGGAGAAGCTCTCTTCTCTGCAGCGCCGACCTGGACGAGTGTGTTTCTATCACCGTTTTGCTTCTGACCAGCATACAGATTTTGTCATTTTCGCTGCACCAGAGCAATTTTGAAATGACGAATTACTTACGAGATAAGTGCGGATCGTACTTAGTGGAGGATCATTCAACAGTTGAAGTCACCATTCCACAAAATCCTCAACAACAACAATAGGAAGGAAAGGACGACGAGACCAACCAGGAGCAGCAGCCATCATGACGGAGCGCATTCGCGAGCGCCTGAAGGACCTCGCGGCGTTCCTGGAGGTGCAGAACGCGGTCGAGAGCATCGACGAGACGCTCGAGCACCTGCAGACCGCGGTGACTGGCGCCATGGTGCAGTCGCGCGCGGCGGCTCAGCAGTGCACGCTGCTGCTCTTCCAGAGCGCAGATCCGCCAAATCTCATCGCGTTCCTGGACGCGAGCGCGCACATGGGTGACGGCATGCGCAAGAAAGAGATCACGCACGCGAGAGAGAAAGTGCTGCAGATGCTCGCGATGTTTGTGAAGCTCTATGGGACCAACGCTGCGGTGCTGAAGAAGCAGGTGGTCGCGCTCGTGACGAGATGCCAGTTGATGGCGCGCGTCGACGCATCGAACAAAGTGCGCGCAGAGGCTTTTTCGGTACGAAATGCGTGACAGCGCTTGATCGGAGTCAACATGCACCTTCTGTTCTTTATCTGTTGCTCACCTCGTGTTCTCATGCCATCTACGTTCATTATTCGTGGCAGGTGGTGATCAGTGCGCTGAAACACAGCGGGAGCCTCATGTCAAATGAGGATATTCAGCCGGGCTCGTACATCGACAAGCTGTTCTACGATCTCAAGTTTGGGAAAGCCACGCAGACGACCAAAGTAAGCCCGCATGCTCGTGAATCTGGACCTTTTGAGCAGCACAAATGACTGATGTGAACGCTGCTGTCGTTGTGTGTGGCTTACAGGGACTGGCAGTAGAAGTCATTGGACATCTCGCAAAGCGGTTCCCAGTCGTCGTTGAGCAGGCGTACCCACAGTTGATTGACTGGATGGAAGACTCTCTCGACAAGCAGTTCAACACGAACGCGCCAGAGATGCTCGTGGTGAAGGGACTGCTGTTCACGCTAGGACGTCTCTTGGTATTTGAGCCCGATCGGTACCAAAAGCACGCGGACAAGCGCCAGAAAGTCTACTCGTACGTGCGGAAACCAGTGACGACACACACACTTGTGCTCAATTGATGACTCATCTGGCTTTCTCTGCTGTGTGTGTGTGTATCTTTGTAGGCATTTAACCACAGTGTTTGCGACTACAGTGGATGGACAATTGTCCCGGTATCAAGTGACAAAGTCAGCTCTCTTATTCCTTTCCGAGAACTGCGGCAAATTTCGTGAAGAAATCGGTTCAAACGGCTACATGTGGTTCTCCTACATGAAGTTCTGCTGCACAAGCGAGAACAAGACTGTAAGTCATCATGTTGATATGCTGCGCGATTGCTTGATACAGCAGCTCCTAATGCTATCCTATTGCTTACGGGTGATTACGACAGATCAAAGAGCATTCGTTTGCGGCTTCTGGCGGCGTCTTGGACATCATGTGTGATTCCATGGCGGAAAACAAGAACGACGCCAACAAAAAGTCCTTTAACCGAGTGATCAAGGAGGTTTTGCCGGTGCTGAATAACCCAGACGCCTCCAGTGTGACCATGGGATTTGCGCTGCAGTGTCTAGGAAAGCTCTCGCGATGTGTCCAAGTTTTCCTGGGCGATTCGGGGTTCGCGAAGATTGAAGACAAACTGAAGAGTTATGGCGAGAACCTGCTTGCATTGGACGAAAAGGCGACAGCGATGAAGTGGTCGATCGTCTCCCAGCACCTCGAATGCATAGGGCAGTTCGTTCGACAGGTGCGTACGGAATCCCACGACTGCGACTTCCTGGTGTGTGCTGATTGTGATTAACGCGTTTCGTTTGCTCCGCATGTGATACCAGAACCAGTCAGCGCCGCTGAAGGATGGATACGCAAACTTCATAGGCGACTTGCTGTGCCATGTTGTGGCTGCGTATCCTCGGTGTGTGTGGAAAACAAAGCATTGCATCTACAAGTCCGTTTTAGAGATCTTTGAGGCGGTGTCGAAGCGCACTGTGCTCAAGCTGCTCGCAGATCGCTTTGTCTACTACACCTTGCTGCTGACGATCTCGAACATCACCGATTCGGATGACAAGGTGCGTATTTCACCATCGAAGAGTGCTGGCGTATCTCGAAATAATGCTAACACACTTCTACTTGTTCGCGCTGGATACAGTTGACTTTGTACCATCCGGAAACTGGCAACATTGAGACAAGGCTGCTGTACGACTACGAAGAGTTTTGGGTCGGGCTGCTTCGAGTTCCTGAGACTGGTGTGCTGAGTCGTCAAGGACCGCTGGTGACTCAGTCAGATCGAGAAGCGACGAAATCGAAATCGGCGTTGAAGCAAGAGCTTCTGGACTCGCTGATCAAGTGCATCCTTCGAGTGGTCTCGCATCTCGATCTCACCTACAGCTACGATTTGGAGACGTCCAGCAGCGCGAAGGACTTTGGTGGGTACAAGGTGAGCGGGAAAACCGAACATGCGTACTTACTTCATGGCGCTGGATTAAATTCCAACCTTCTGATGTTTTTTCTCATTCAGCCATGCGTCCCTCGAGACCACACGATCATGCTGAATATTACGGAGTTTTTCAAACGAGTCATGCCAAAGTTATGCCGGAGATCGATTTATCCGTGGGTGAGTAGCCATGCCGCGCTTCTTGGATATTTCCAATGCTCCCTTCGTCGTGTTGGTGTACTCAAGTAGCCGTATTTTTATGCTGTTTTTGCTAGATCCCGTTGTTGATCCAGTTCACAATCCGACGATCCGAGCAACTCCCGCTTGTCTCGAGTTTTTATCATTTCGGGACGGTTGTTGGCCGACTTGCTGAAGAGCTCACGTATTTTGAACCTAAAGCTGATCTGCGCAGTCAAAATCACCCAGCTGGCGACACCCTTGGACTGCGAGAAGAATACTCGATCTTCGTCCGGAAAGTCTGCGGGCAGCTGCGCTTTTACAAGGATGAACTGCTCGTTGCGTCTGCCGAGTTTGTCTTATCGACACCGTTGTCGTTGATCAGTGTGGGCGAAGTGGTTCCGGCGTTACTGTCGACGCTGGCTATCGGCAAATCGTACCTCCCAGCAGCTGAAATTGGTGTTTCGGCGCTCGAGAGATGGCTCAAGGATTGCCCGAGCCAGCTGGAAGCGGCTCTACCAGCTGTAGTCCCATTGCTGTCACCGTATTTGAGTCGATCAGATGAAGACACGGAGCATCAAGCATCAAGCCAACCTAGCACTGGGAAGAGCACTCCGTCCTCGACGAATGAGGACGGGATCTCGGAGTTTGGGAAACTCCAACGCCGCATCTTGGTGTTGCTCGGAAACACGGGTGGAGTTGGCTCGTTGCTTGTCAGCAAAGTGAGCACTTCATCAAATGAGAGCGAATCTGCTGCTGGTCACTATGCTGTTCCTCAGTTCCAAGTGTCGGTGGAGCTGAGCGACACGTCGATCTCGCTGACTCTGGACAAGATAATGGTGCAAACGGGAGACTTGGCAGTGCACAGCACGGACCGCCGAACCAAAGTTGGTGCATGCGAGACGTACCATGCATTGTTGTGCTTTCTGTGCGGCAAAACAGCCACGCACCCGCACTCGAGCGAGGGCAAATCTGTCTTTTACCAGATCTGGAAGAAGGCATTCCCGACCGTTCTCGTATTGGCGACTGACCCTGAAAAGGTTTGCCGAGCACTATTCGAGCCGTTGCTTTTCCAAGTGATTCGCTGGTTGTGCAGCTCGAGCGAAGTGTATCCGTTCGAATTCTCAATGATACTCGACGAGTTGGTGGCTGGGCTGTCGCAGGCAGGAAACAACGCTGTGCGAGAGATTTCCGGAAAGGCGCTCGCTGCGGCGCTGAGCTCATCGATTGAGCATGAGGACAAACCGGATCGCAGCGTTGCAAAGGCAGAGCTTGTCTTTGAGCGTCTTTTCTCGCTTTGTCGGCATCCGAGCTCGATTCAGCGGATTGGCGCAGCGACGGCGATTAACTACGTCATGCGGTCACTGAATCAAGACAACAGCGAGATCATCAGCGCGTTTGCACTTCGCTGCGTCAAGACTTTTTTGTACTCGTTACGACTGTGTGACCGTGACGACCAGAATGGGCGTGGCGGCATGGAGATCGCGAGAGGAATCATTCAGCGTGCAGTCTCCAAGCTGGAAAGAGCGATTTCTCGATTTCCCCACTTGTTTCTCCAGAAAAAGGCAGCAAGCAACAGCGCTGATGGAGGCACAAGTCTTGAAGACATGGTCGAATGGCTGTTCAGTCAGTCGATGAAACGAGAGCGTGCATTTCGCGAAACGTGCCAAAAGCTCTTCGTATCGTTTGCGTCTCTAGTCAGCGGCGCAGGATGCAAGAAATGGATATTGAGCTACTCGGCGCAAGGACCGGATATCGCCAATATGCTCGCTCCGATGGACTCGCTGGCTCGGGTGTTGGGCTCGTCGGGAGGAAGTGCGGAAGACAAACGTGGAGCGGTCGATTGGATGGAACAGTTCGCCGCGTCTGTGGAGTCCTATGCGTGGTGCAGCCAGCTTTTAGGAGGCGAAGCCGGTGCGATCCTCTCAAGCACGTCTGACGTAGCGAGCAAAGGGAGCTTGAAGCGCAAGAACGATCCACATCGTGACGACTCCGCCAAGTCTCACACACAGCATACATTCGCATGGGCGATCAGTCATTTCTTGAGCTACGACTACCCCGCGCGAAATGGAGTGGATTCAGACGCAGTGGAGTACCTGTGCCACAAGCACCTGATCGAATCGTATGGCGCTGCGCTGGCGTCACTGTGTCGCCTGCTCGCTCCAGCGTTCAGCGTAAAGTCGCAGTCGTTGCTCTGGCTTGTCGACACCGAAGACCGCGAATTTCGAGAAAAACTGGCACAGAGAATCGTCCAGTTCTTTGCCGATGCCAAACTTTCGGAGTGGAACGTAAACGCTTCACACATCAGCGACACGAAGGGTTGCTGCTCTCTGGTGATGGCAAGCGGACACTCTTTTGCGGATGAGCTACGGACGAGTGCGCTGGGAGTCTTGGAGCCAATGGTGCGTTCGTTGGACGAATCGCACGGCTCGACCAGTAGCGAAGAAGCATCGGCTACTGTTCATTCAGTGAGTGCGTTCCTGATTGAGGTAAGCTTGCGGTTGGTGTCACTGCATTTATCTCGTTACACCAGACTTTGACTCACACTCGCTTGGAAACGCAATCGTAGCTTCTGGAGTCCGACATCCTGGATCAAAAGCACGCGGAAAGATACCGGCAGACATTCGCGGATGCAGCACTGAAGTCGATTCAGACAATTTCGGCACCTGCTCATCGCGATCGCGTCGCTCTAGTTGCGCTCAAAGTACGTCTGTTGAGTCTTTGTATGCTTGCGAACACGCTGCTGACCATCTAATGCTTGTCGTTGTTTGCAGGCAGCTTTACTATGCGGGTGGGACATTGCTCGTGCATTCCAAGATCCAGAATCCAGAAAAGAGTTTGCAGCAATCTACAACGACATCGTGGCGTGTCTACCGCTGAAAGGAATCTGGAAGGAAAGCTCTGGTCATCTGATCGAAAAATCCCTAGATGACTCTCGAGTGCTCGCGCTGTTAGCAAACGTGCTGAGCGCGGTGGCGGACTTGCAGCTGTTTCGACCGGAGTCACCGGAGTGGGACGAATTCACAGAGCAGTTATTGCCGAAAGCCAAGCGATTCGTGCAGAGTATCCAGCTCAGCGACTTTGATCTACAACATCAGCGCGTGGCACTGCAAGTTCTCCTTCATCTCGTCGAGATCTACGGTGGCTGCTCCAAGAATCTGCAAGAGATTTTGCGCATTGGTCCTCTCCCTGACATTCGAGATGTGATCGTAGACCTTCTCAACCGCCGTGATGCAAGCTATTTGGTGAAAGCCGATACGCTGAACGTCCTCGCCCAGTACAGTCGAGGCGCTAGCGCTGCTGCTGCTTGCGATTCCGGCAGTAGCAGCACCCAGCTCTTGATTGACACTCTTGGACATTTTATGGCAGAAGAGTTCCCGATCGTTTCTACCGATGTCACATATGGCACAAAGGAGTACGACGTGTACATCTTGCTGTTTCGGCAGCTGCTGCTGCTCATCGAAGAAAGCCGCTGCGTCAAGTTCTTGCAGCTTCTGTTCCCAAGTCTAAGAGAAGGACCGCGGCATTTGTTTGCGAATGACTTGACACGGGCTTTGGCGAGTTTTGCCGAGAAGCTAGCAAGCAAAGGCATCGCCATGGGTGGAACGAACAGCAGTGCAAGTGACGCTGCAGATCTCTTGGAGCTTGCCGAGCTTTTGCTGGACACATCCGTCGATATCGTCGTTCGCAAGACACTGCTCGAGTGTGTGTTTACCCCGATGATGGAGCTCCAAAAGGTGGAAGTCATGAAGACGTTTTTCCTGTCGGAGACAGGACCAGCCTCGTCCAAGGTGGTAACGATCAGCAAGCTCTCGACGCTCATCGCAAACTCAGCAGAGATCAGTTCGGCGGGAAGCTTCTTCAGTGCAGCTGTGGCGTTTGCACTCGTGGAAATCCTCTTCCGACTAGCAGATCCCGAGTTTATTCGCAATGAGATCAACGCTGCGTTCCTGGGACATTCAAATGGCAAGGGTCGCGAGTTTACAATGCTCATTTGCAAGTGCGCGAGTAAGATGGTCACGAAAGCGTACGGGGACGTCACTGAGACGATTCGGTTTGCTTGCTGTGAGGCGTACAATTGCTTGCTGACCGCTGTCTCGAAGACTCAGAAGCAAGAGAAGTTTTTCGACCAGATTCTGTTTCAAGAGGCTCTGTGGAGCAACATCATCGACATCTCTCAAGAATACGATCTGCGCGCGGAAACCGGTCAGTACGCAAAGATCCCGCTCTCTACTCTGTCCGCATCGACATTGAAAGCCCAGCAGCAAACGCAGGACCTGTCATCCAGGTCACAGCGTGGGACACTCAGTCGTGATGCTTCGTCAGCTCTGCAGTTTTTCACGGGGAGCAGTTTGAGCCAAACGACGTCGTTCGAATCTCTCGCCGCTCTGTCGTTTGCGGAACAACACCTTGCGACGAGCGGCTCGCTGTACAAGAATCTGGAGATCGAACTGGACGCGATCAATGAACACCCGAGCATGATTCCGCTCTTGCGTGTTGTCATGCTCATGAAGGACGAGTTTGGCGCAAACTGGGAAAGCACGAGCATGCCGAGTTGGATGCAAAAGATCTACAGCGTCGTGGCGAATTCGCTCACGGAGCTCAACATTCGACTCTTTCTGGTGAAAGTGGTGCTCAACGTGCCCGAGCTGTTCACTTTGTACGCGCCGGCGTGGCTTGAGAAGATCATCGAGACAGTGCTGGAGGCGACGCGCTCGGTCTCGCCTGGGAAAGCAGCAGAGCTCAACTACTTGCTGCGCGACTGCTGTAGCTTGATGTTGGGAGAGTGGAAAGACATCTCTGTTTCATCCCTGAGAGCTGGAACAGCGTCGCGCTTCCTTGCGACTCTGATTGAGCTCTCGCCGCACACTGCCAATATGATCATGCAAGACAGCATCTTTCTTGTCACACAGCTGATCGTGCTGTGGAAGGATTCGGTGACGATCGACGTGTCGACAATTGAGAAATTCCTGTTCAGCGACGCACCAGATGCTCACTTGGAAGATGCTGAACGCATTACTGCGCTACAGATTCTGAGTGCGATGCCAGCGGCAGGTGCGCTCGACGAGATCCAGGCGGAGACTCTGTCGGTATTCGGGAGGAGCATCACAGATGGCATTATCCTCGCGCTCCAGCACAAGCGCGCGGCAGTGTACACTGTGGCAGCCGAAGTTGGCGGTCTGTGTTTGCTCCACTTCCAGTCGAAATCAAACGCGTTCGCACGAGCCCTCGCTGACGAAATCGTGAAAGCTTACAACAGCGAGGATTACGGACGCTTCCTTGCGCTGTTGCGAAACGTGTCGCTCCATGAACCAAAGATCATGGACGCCATGATGCTCCAGAGGCTTTGTTCCGTCTTGCCCAAGGTGATCTCCATTGGCGCATGGTCGCGTCTTGCAAGCGAGTCCTTGGAAAATGCCTCGAAGAATCAAGAGGTGGCACTGCTTCTATTCCCAAGCACCCAGCCGGTGTTGAATCGGTTTATCAACCACCGCGACGCAGGAGTGCAGTACGCCACACTTCGTGTCATGAACAGCGTTGCAGATACACTCGGGACATCGGAGCTCGAGTTACTTCTCAAAAGCACATCGGAAGGAGGCATCGCACTCTTGAATCACTATGGAGCCCACGCTGATCCTGGCTGCCGAAAGCTTATGTATTCCATGGCGATGAGGTTCTTTCAGAAAGACTCGACCTCCTCCGCCTTGAAAGATTGCTTGAGACGAATCCTGCTTGGGGGACTCTCAGACAGCGACCCCGGTATTCGAGAAGAGCTTCTCACATTCTGGAATGAGTCCGATTTGATCCCGTCGTCTTCGAGTCAGCGGCTCATTGAGCTTTTCCACTCTCTCCACACTCCGGAGCTGGCAGACAAGTGGGTGTTCTACGCGACAAACTTGCTGGTTTTGATGACGAAAAGCACCGCGCATTACGACGCGCCATTGTTCCCAAGCCCATTGACCAAGTCGGAATTCCACGACACCGACATAGATGTGGCGTGGGAGGGAAAGACTCGGACGATGGCGCCAATGTTTTCAGTGGAGAGCGACGTGTTTGCTGCAAAGGTGTCGAGTCGGAGTGACACAGGCAACCTTTCGCAGAGCTTTTTGGCAACAGCAACCCAGAATCCACTATCTGAAGGCAGCATCCACCAGTCTCAACTCATTTCAGCGACGCAGTTTTCTCAAGCAGTGGGTGGTTCGGACACGGCGAACAAGAAACAGCGAAGGCGCTTCGTCAAGCAGAAAAAGTCGAGCGGTACAATGAGCAAGAGCAGAACAGGCTCGGATAGCTACTTCTTCAAGGAACAGTACGCGCTTCTGAGGAAACACCAGCAAGCAGTCGCGAATCGCCAGCGGTCGTCTCGAAACCAGCAAGTGTCTATCAAGCGGAAGTACAGAATGGGAGAGTACCCAGATATCCAGATCAAGATCCGAGATATCATCGAGCCAATCATGCTGCTGTGTGAAAGCCATGCTCCGACGTCCAACCTGGTGTTTGCCGAGTTTTTCTCATCGATCGTTCTCAGTGCTGGTTTCCAGAAATCGTCCGAGTGGACCGAGACACTCGCTGAACGAATGCAAGCAGCGCTATCGCAGTCGAAACTGTCGCCGAGCTTCGTTGGGTGTGTGCACCTAGCGTATTTCACCACGATCGTCGCAAGCCCGGGATTTGTCAAGCATCTCGCAATCCCAGCAAGCTACATTGGCGGGTCGACTCTCGCAAGCGGGAGTTACCATTCTGGCGAGCTGATTATGGAAGAGCTGCTCAACTACTGCTTGCACACACAAGATGCGAAGGAGCGACTCGCACCTGAATCCTTCGAAACGATGACAGAATACCGAGACCAACTCTACAAAGTGCTGGCGACAGTGCAAAGGAGCAACTTGTTGATTGCGCTCGCGTCGAGTTGCTGCACAGTTGAGGAGTCAAAGATCGCGCTCCAGGCGCGCATCTCAGGAGATCTCCCGCTGGCGATTGCGTCCTACAAGAAAGCGGAGAGCGTGCTCGCTGCTATGAATGATACACTCGATGGCGACAAGCTGCTGTCGAGCCACTTTGAAGCGCAGAGATGCTACTGGGAGAGAATGGAGTGCTTGGAGAGACTCAATCAGTGGGATAAGCTGGAGGTCGAGTTGATTCAGAACGAAGGCAGCGGAGATCTGAGCTTCATCTGGAAGCAGGACCCGCCGTACCTTCAACAAGGACTCGGTCATTGCGTTCGCGCATACTTGGGAGCAGCCGAGAAGAAGCGAGACGACCCCGCGTCGCGTCAAGAGAGAATAGACAAAATCAGAGAGTTCGTCGACGCCGCAAGCCCCGAGCAGCACGTCTGGGATTTGTTGACGTCCAACTTCTGTACTGAGCTGTGCTTGATGTACTTGGAGCTTGGCGAAACCAGCAGAGTGCGGGTTCTTGTCGAGAACTTCTATTCAAAGTTCTTAGCGAGGTGGCAGAGCACTAGCGCTGTGGCGACGCTCCCGCGACTCGATCTCATGCAGTCGCTCTCTTCGGTTGTGCAGATCGATGAACTTTTGGTTTTGACGCAGACGCCGAGCGAACTGACGCAAAGCGAGCGCCTTGAACGGGAGTATGTTGAGTTCAACAAGAAGTGGACAAGAGCACATCCATCAAACGGGTATGAGTCGATGAACAACTGGTCGCGGTTCTACATGGTGCAGAGTGTTGTTGGCGATTTCGCGTACGCGCACGGCGCGGAGGAAGGCATTCTGACCGATGCGTCCAAGCACGCAGTACTGCTGGAAGACGCGCAAGTGATGCTAAAATATGCGAAGGCGGCGGTGTCAAACGACTTCCTCGCGCTTGCGTCCACGTATCTGAAAGAGTATCGCGAAGTGTGCAATAAGAAGCAGCTCCCGAAGGTGAGTGCGCTGATGATCGATGTGTTTGTGTCCCACGTGCTCAAGTTGGCGGAGCGCCAGACTCAGAAGACCCAGAATGCGACCAACTTGGAAGAACCATCTGGTGGCGCAGCCGAGCTCTCAGCAGAGTCGATCACCGTGATCTCGCGCTACTACCAGGCGGCAGCGCGGATGTTTGACAATGACGACATTTTGACAGTCATGGAGAGCTCTGGTGCTCGTGAGCGTGTGGCAATCGGCGGGCTCGAAGCGCGCACTTTCGGGAAAGCTGCACAGTTCTATCTGTCGACCCACCACGACGATGGGACCGCGGAGGAGTACCTCACTCGATCCATCGATGTTTTCCAGAGATCGTGCAAGACTGTCTCCTCGCATACTGTCAATGCCACTACGCAGCCCGATCAGCCAACACTGGAAGTGTTCAGATCCTGCCGACTGTCGTTCGTGGAGTTTCTGGTAGAGCTGCTATTCAAGGACGGGAAAGGGAACTGGGAAGAGTTTGTTGGACGAGAAGCTCTGACGCAGCTTTTGGTGGAAAACGTACTGGAAGGCATGGCGATGGGCGACCAGGAGTGCAGCAACTACTTGCCGCAACTGTGCGAAGCGATCGCGCCGTACCCTTCAGTGGTGACGTTTTTCGAAAGCGAGCTTCTCCAGAAAGTGCCAATGTGGACCTGCTTGCGCTGGGCGGCACAGCTCATGGCGCTTCTCAGTGGACCAATCAGTGCGACCATCGTCCGGGTTCTTGAAAAGGTACTTCCATGCTGTCTTTGCCGTCGCTGCTACAAACAGAAGTATCGGATATGGGTCATCGATGACGACTTACTTCTCTTGTGTGTTGTAGATGGCTCGCGAGTACCCGGCTGCTCTGTTCTACGACTTCAAGGTCACGTGCACCGGAAACGC
>JAASFO010000894.1:0-11775 GCA_023333815.1 Globisporangium recalcitrans | reverse complement strand
GTGTACGAAACGATCGATGATGACGAGCTGAGCTACGTGAAGCTGATCAACAGGCAGTCGAAAGTGATCTGCAATCGCATTTATGGCAACATGGCGCACCTGCTTGTCCCATTTCTCATGAGCGTCCATGTCGTGTGCGTTCGCGACCACGTTCGACTGTCTGGAGTGAGCGTGTGGGCTACGATCGCCCGTGAGCACTGACTGAACCGGTTGTGCGTCCTACTATTGTGCGATCAGAGTGACCGACCGATCTACCTCTGCCGACCAGCTCATGCTGACGCAGATGGGGACTCGCAGTCGTACCGAGAGCTCAGCTCTCTTTTCGATGGCAAGTCGGCACAGCAAGGTTGAGCGATATCAGTGATAAATGTGTGGAGTGCTTGAAGGAGGAGATGCTCCTTAATGAAGCTGACGTGGATCTCTCCTGCCTGTCCATTGGGTCAAATCGTCCTTCATCCCCTTCTTCCAAGCCATTTCATTCGCTTATATCATCTTCGTCATCTATGATTGGCCTAAATATGAGCTCTTTGTGTGAGTCGACTGAGAAAGAAGATTTTGGACATCCAACTTGACTCGCTGCCATCCACAACCAAAATCGCTGATCCATCACCACAACAGCAGCAAGCAGCAAGCAGCATGACCGGCAGCAGCTCCCACGACCAGAAGAAGACCGTACTCATCGCGACCGCGTGCGTGGCAGCCCTCGCGGGACTGGGCGTCTGGACGCGCAGCCATCAGCGCAAGAAGCTCGTGGCGCAGCGCAAGCAGCTCACGAACCTGCGCTTCGACCTGAGCGTGCAGGAGATCGAAGCCGAGACCGCGAGCATCATCGCCAAGATGCAGCAGGTCGACGACGAGATCGCCGCGCTCGCGCCATCGATCGTCACGTACGAGAACACGGCGCAGAAGCTCATCGATTTGGACTTTGAGATGCTCAGCCGCATGACGAACGTGACGTTCTTGAGCCATGTGTCGGCGGTCAAGGAGATCCGCGACGCGTGCAACAAGGCGGACGAAGCGATCACCGACTTCTCTGTCAAGCGCGGCATGCGCGTGGACGTGTACAAGTCGCTGCACAAGTTCGTCTCGAGCCCAGCGTTCAAGGCGAGAAGGAGTTCGTTTTGTTTCTTCGTGTGGTGATCTTATCTCGATGGTGTACTGACTGCCATTGCGCACTGCGTGTCTGTATTTCTGTATATTGCAGAAACTGACTCCAGTGAAGCAGCGCTACGTGAGCAAGGTCGTGCAGGACTTTGAGCGCAACGGCTTGAAGCTGGAGGAAGCCAAGCAGCAGGAGGTCCAGGCGTGGAAGCAGAAGCTCTCGAAGCTCGCGCTCCAGTACCAGATGAACCTGACGGAAGAGACCACGGAAGTGAGCTTCTCGCTCGAGGAGCTCAAGGGGCTCAGCGACGACTTCATCGGCAGTCTCGAGAAGGGCAGCGACGGCAAATTCAAGGTTGGTCATGATTGCGCATTTGATCATTATTGTTTGTATGAGGAGAGAGCGTGAGGTCACTGACACTGTTGCTGTAACTTTGCAGATTGCGCTGTCGTACCCGACGGTGTTCCCGATCCTCAACACGTGCACCGTGCCGCTGACGCGCAAGACGGTGGAAGTGGCGTTCAACCGCCGCTGCATCGACAAGAACGTCGCGATCCTGGAGGAGATGCTGGAGCTGCGCCACAACATCGCGATCACGCTCGGCTACGAGAACCACGCGTCGTACGTGCTGGAGCAGAGGTATGACATGACAAGCATCGACATCACCTTATTTTGTCATATTTGAACACCCCTCCCCACTAATGGCATCCTTTCACTTTTGACACACGAACAGAATGGCGAAGAGCCCCGAAAGCGTCAAGAAGTTCCTTTCGGACCTGGACAACAAGCTCACGCCGCTCGCGAAGCGCGACCTGGACCTGCTCTTGAAGCTCAAGGAGAAGGACTGCGAGGTCCAGGACTGGAAGTTCGACGGCAAGATCAACATGTGGGACTTCCGCTTCTACATGGACCAGTACGTGAAGCAGCACTGCTCGATCGACTCGGAGAAGGTGCGCGAGTTCTTCCCGCTAGACCACGTCACGAACGAGCTGCTCTCGATGTACCAGGAGATCCTGAGCCTCAAGTTCGCCGAGATCTCGCAGCCGCACGTGTGGCACAAGGACGTGCGCATGTTCGCGGTCTACGACGCGCGTCCGAGCCGCGCGGGACGCCTGGTGGGTCATTTCTACTTGGACCTGTTCCCTCGCCAGGGCAAGTACGGCCACGCGGTGTGCTTCACGCTCCAGCAGTCGTGCGCGAACTCGGCCAACGTCCGCGAGGTATGTCCTTGTTCCCAACCGTCATTCATTTACCTCCCTCCACTCTCCGACTAGCGTCACACCACCCCTCTTTCTGTCGATCAATGTTTGTTGTGTACTTCACAGCTCCCAGCTGCCGCCATGGTCGCCAACTTCAACGCGCCGACCAAGACCAAGCCGTCGCTGCTGGACCACAACGAGGTCGTGACGTACTTCCACGAGTTCGGCCACGTGATGCACTGTCTGTGCTCGGAGGCGGAGATCCCGCGCTTCGCCGGCACGCGCGTCGAGCGCGACTTCGTCGAAGCGCCGAGCCAGATGCTGGAGAACTGGTGCTGGCAGAAGGAGCCGCTGCAGCGCCTCTCGTCCCACTACCTCTCCAAGGCGGTGCGTAATTGTTGACTGCTTATTGATTGGCATGACCAACCTGGTAGTTTTCTGATGCTCATCTAATTGGTTGTCGTGTCCTGTGCAGAAACTCTCGGACGACCTGATCGAGCGCCTCATCTCGACCAAGAACGCGAACGCGGGGCTCATGAACAAGCGCCAGCTGCTGTTCGCGACGTTCGACCAGCAGATCCACTCGAAGGCCAAGTCGGACACGGCCAAGGTGCTCAAGCAGCTGCAGAGCGAGATCATGCTCATCGACATGACGCCCGGCACGAACTTTGCGGCGTCGTTCGGCCACTTGGCTGGCGGCTACGACGCGCAGTACTACGGCTACATGTGGAGCGAGGTCTTCTCGATGGACATGTTCGTGTCGCGCTTCAAGAAGGAGGGGCTCATGAACCCGAAGACCGGCCTCGCGTACCGAGAGCTCATCCTGTCGCGCGGCGGATCGCTGGACGCGAGCGAGCAGCTCCAGGAGTTCCTCGGTCGCGAGCCGAGCCAGGACGCGTTCCTGCTCAGCAAGGGGCTCTCGGCGTAGATGTTGCTGTTGTCGCGTAGCTGCTGCACGAAGGAAAGGGGAGAGAAGGAGACGCGGCGTGTCTTGCCTAATGCGAACCGAGAGACTGGTTGACTTCGAATTGCTTTGTCACGCGCAGCCAGCTTGCATTGTGTTGCTTCGTCGATTATGCTGCGATGTGGTTCAGTCGCATTCGTTTTGCAGCAGAAATGTGCCGAAAATAGGTACAGTTGTGGTTTGATGTGGGATCGCCTCATTGGCTGAAAACGACATCCAAAAGACATCATTGGCTGAAATCTGGTCGGTCTTTTATCTTTTGCGCCAAGTGTGCTTGTGTGTGTAGAAGAACGACATGAGAGAGAGGGAGCTATGCAAACGGTAATCGAATATTCCAAACAAAGAGATTCCCAAAAAACGATCTGCGCACGCAGGACGCTGTCAGCAGAGAAGAAGGCTCCAAGCACAGCGGCCGCCTGCATAGAGCTCTCCCAGCACACGCAACAAGACAAGATGGCGTTCGAAGCTGCGGTCGTGGGGCTGCCGTCCAACTCGCTGGCGTTCACCAACTGCGTGTACGTGAACTTTGACGACTTCATGGACCTCGTGCGCCAGACGCCGCCAGGTGTGACGTCCAAGGAGGAACTCAAGGAGCACGGGCTCAACGTCTGGGTGAACCACAAGTTTGTGTTCGCGGCCAAGCCGCAGAAGCAGATCCCGCACGGCTCGGTGGCCGTGGGCAACATGCAGCGCATGTGCGCGGGGCTCCCCATGGGTCAGGCGTGCCAGCTCAAGCCATACGTGCCGCCGAACCCCAAGAGCGTGCTGGGCTCCGTCACGTTCGAGATCCAGCAGGTGCTCACGCGCGCGCAGGCGGACGTGCGCGTGATCGACTGCAGTCTGCTCAAGACCACGTTCGAGCAGGAGTACGTGAACCAGACCTTCGCGGTGGGTCAGCTGCTCGCAGTCAACTACGACGGCATCCCGCTGCGTCTGCAGTGCGTGGGGGTCGACCTCGTCGATAACAGCAGCGCCAGCGGCAAGATGAAGAGCAACAGCGCGTCGTTCGCGCCGGACCTGGGGCTGTTCCTCAAGGGTGCGGTCGTCAACTTTTCCAAGTCCAAGGACGCGCCGGTGCGGCTCACAAACCAGTCCGCTGGCCAGAGCCGCAGCGTGTTCAAGCCCGATTTCGACTTCTCGAAGCTCGGCATCGGCGGTCTCGACAAGGAGTTCAACGACATTTTCCGTCGCGCGTTCGCGTCGCGTCTCTTCCCCACGGACGTGATCGCGAAGCTGGGCATCAAGCACGTGCGCGGCATGCTGCTCTACGGTCCGCCCGGTTGCGGCAAGACGCTGATCGCGCGCAAGATCTCGCAGGCGCTGACTGCGAAAGAGCCGAAAGTGGTGAACGGACCGGAGATCCTCGACAAGTTTGTCGGCGAGTCGGAGCGCAAGATCCGCGAGCTGTTCTCGGACGCGCGCCAGGACCAGCAGGAGCTCGGCGACGAGAGCGACGTGCACATCATCATCTTCGACGAGATCGACGCGATCTGCAAATCGCGAGGCTCGAGTCGCGACGGCACGGGCGTCGGCGATAGCGTCGTGAACCAGCTGCTCACGCAGATCGACGGTGTCGACAGTCTCAACAATGTGCTGGTCATCGGAATGACGAATCGAAAGGTGCGTGATTCGATCTTGGCTGCGTGCTCTCATACTCTGTCAATTGCATCGCACTAACGCTCTTTATTTATTTTCGCGCGTGTGCCTGACAACTGATCGCTCTACCTCTCTGTAGGACATGCTCGATGAAGCGCTGGTGCGTCCGGGTCGTCTCGAAGTGCAGATCGAGATCAACCTCCCAGACGAGTACGGTCGCGCGCAGATCTTCAAGATCCACACCGATCTCGCGCGCAAGAACGGAACGCTCCACCCAGAGGTCATCGCCGATCTGGACTACTGCATGGATCCGCTCAAGCCCGTGAACAACGACCCGGACTACCGGAACCTTGCGCAGCGCACGAAGAACTTTTCTGGAGCCGAGATTGAAGGTCTGGTGCGCGCTGCGAACGCTCACGCACTGTCGCGCGGCACTGACGGCAAGACGTTCCAGGCGATCGCGAACTTCATGCCGCAGATCAAGATGGAGGACTTCGCCATGGCGCTCGAGGAAGTGAAGCCCAAGTTTGGCGCGCCGAGCGACCAGCTCTCGCTGCACTTCAAGAACGGCATCGTTCCGTACGGGAAGTCGTTCACGGACGTGAAGGACGCGCTCGTGCGTGTGATCGACCAAGTGCGCTCGAACGACAGGACACCGCTGATGTCCGTGCTGCTCCACGGCGAGCGCGGTTCCGGCAAAACGGCGCTGGCGACGTACTGCGCGGTCGCGAGCGAGTTCCCGCTGGTGCGTCTCATCCGCGCGTCGGAGCTCATCGCGCGCGCTGAGAATGACAAGTGCTCGTACATCTACACGGTGTTCGAAGAAGCGTACCGGTCGACGCTGAGCATCATCATCCTCGACGACATTGAGCGTCTCATCGACTACGTTGGGGTGGGACCGCGCTTCTCGAACTTGGTGCTGCAGGCGCTCATGGTGCTGATCCGCAACCCGGTGCCGTTCCCGGACCGCAAGCTGGTCGTGATCGGCGTGACGTCCAACATCGACGCGGTGCGCGCGCTGGAGCTCGCCGACGGCTTCGACCTCACGCTCGAGGTGCCGCAGCTGCGCAAGATGGAGGAGCTGAGCGCCGTGCTCGCGCACACGAACCTGCCCGTGGAGGACCGCGAGAAGGAGCAGATCCTGCAGATGATGGCGAGCCAGCCAATCTCGGTCAAGAAGCTGCTGCTGATCGCGGAGATGGCCAAGGAAGACCTCGCGAACTCGGGCGAAGACATGATCACGTGCGCGCGCTTCATCGACTCCGCCTACAAGTTCACCACATAAATACGACACCACCACCATCATGCAGAACCAATCACCCATACATATCCATAGCGATACATGTCTGAGCAGCGTCATCACGCACACACACACGCCTGTCAAGCATCATCTCCATCATGCTTTTCACGTGTTTGCTTTCTTCCCATCCACGTTGAAGCTTGAGACGTTCTTAAAAAAAGATCCTCCAGTTGGGGCGCTCTAATCGAGCAGCTGAGTGTAGTGCAGCACTTGTTTTTTGTGCAAAATGCGTTTTCTTTCCGTTGAAACAGATCCTCAGTGTCCAAAACGCCGCCACACCAGCACAAGAGCCGCACGCGCGCGCCACGAGAGACCAAGAGAGGAAGCATAGGGCAGCAAGCGAGCGCCGAGACCACCACCGCCGTAGCGCCACCACCGTCGTCTTCTCCACTGGACGAGAGCGAGATGGCCAAGAAGAACAAGCAGCACAAGATCGGCGGGTCGGCCGAGCAGTCCCCCGAAGGCGCCACCAAGAAGAAGGTGCAGGTGGGTCAGACGCCCGACGACTCCAACATGTCGTCGCCCGTCCTCGTGAAGGACAAGCAGAAGGCGAACGGCGGCAGTCCGAAGAAGCCGCAGCAGGATGCGGACGCGCATGTGGACATGAAGGAAGCCTCAGGTGCGTTGTGCTAGGGCGATGGATGATAGATGATAGCTGATAGATGGCGGTGGTGGATTGAAAGATCGAGTTGAAGTTGACTGGTGGCACGAACGAATGGGTGGCTATCTGCTTGTTGAAATGTTTAGAGAAAGTTGACAGCGTGCTCAAGCGCCGCAAGTCCATTGACGAAGTCCACGACGCCGGAATATTGAGTACGTGGGGAGTTTTCCTGTGGTGGCGTTATGGTAGACAGCTTACCACATGTCGTGGCGCTCTTTCTTTTTGTTCCCGATGCAGAAACCCCAGAGGACCTGGAGAAGATGGCGCAAATCAGCGAGACGATGGAGGAAAAGATCGAGGCGCGTCCGAACCAGGAAGAGATGCACTCGCAGAACGAGCACATTCTCAATCCAACTGGTATGTATGCGTGAGGACAGTTGGGCTTGACTTGAATCGGATTATGTAGCGATTCCTTCTAACGTGGCGTGCATGTGTCATCCCTTTGTATGCGTGCAGGAGCAAACCGTCGACTGTCGGGATCCCTGGCATCCACCGCGAAGGAACTGGAGAAGAGCATGACTTCCGACAAGATTGATCGCCTCTTGGTCTCACGCCCGGATGTCGACGAGCTCGAGAAGATGCACATGCTCAACACGAACGTCGCTCCGCAGCTTCAGAGCGTCCAGAAGCAGCTCCAGCGCAAGATGAGCGCGGATGAGCTCTCGCACCGCTTGGACAGTCGCCCCGATGTCCAGGATCTGCGTGAGCAAGGCATCGTGCACGACGGTGCGTTTGTGAAAGTCGAGCGATTGATTGATTGGTTTGGTCGGTAGCATTCCAAATGAACTTTATGCTGAATGCTGTCAACTCGTAGACGGAGTTGCTCCGAGCCTTCAAGCGACACAGGAGAAGCTGCAGCGCCAGATCAATTCCGACCGCGTCTCCCACCAACTCGTGAAGCGTCCGTCGATCACGGAGCTGACTTCGCAAGGAGTGCTGGAGAGTACGTTTTCAGCGCTCTTGATGCTTTTATGGGTGGCGTTAGCACGAGGCATTGACGAGCTTGCGATGCATGCTGCTTTTTTTCTTGTAAGCAGAAAACGACACGCACATGGCTCCAAGTCTGACTGCGGCAGCGAAGAAGCTCGAGCGCAATCTGGTTCAAAACCAGGTCTCGCACTTGCTGGAGACTCGTCCAGACAAGGACGAGCTTGTCACGCACCACATTCTCGGCGGTAAGCAGTTACGCGCATTGAGTTGGCGCCAAGTATCATGTGTTTGTGTCTGACTCTTGACAATTTGACAGGCAATGAAGAGGATGTCGCTCCTTCTCTCCAGGGACCAAAGCACCAGCTGGAGAGACAACTCAAGGCTGACCAGGTTGCGCGTCAGCTTCGCAAGCGCCCGTCGGTTGGCGAGCTCGAGGAGAAGGGGATCATCGAAGGTGACCTTGCGGAAAGCAAACAAACAAGCACAGCTGCCTTAGTTTGAATCTGGTTGCTGATAGAGGCTTGTGCGTTTTTCGTGATTGTAGAGGGTGAGATCGGTGACGAAAACGCGGATGTGAACAAGAAGTTCGCGCTGTCGAGACGCGCGCGGTACACGCTCGCCCTCAAAGCTGCGAGCCGCATTGCCGCGGACAACCTGATCACGCAGGACGAGAAGTCGCGTCTGAAAGACCGCATCCTGAGCGACGACGAGAATGTGGTTGCTGCGATTGAGTGCTACGAGCTGGACCACGACGTCGAAGAGATGCTGGACACGCTCTACCGTGTCGCAAAGATGGTCTAATTCCCAGTTACCTTTATCCCGGCAGAGACGGAAGTGCATGCGTGTAGTCTGGTGAGCCTTTGTAAATCGTGATACTAGCCAGCTGATTTTCTGTATTGACTCTCGGGAAAATGACAATCAGATTTGCTTTTCAATGAATGAATGGATGGATGAAGGATGACTTCGCGGTAGTGGATGCTTTTCCCTGTCTATTGTGCAAGCCCCTCTCATGCGCTTCGGCTGTCCATGAACGCGTCGATCCCGTCGCGAACCGCGCTGTTCATCGCAACGTAACGAACAGACAACCCAAAGAGTTAGACAATGTGCCGCAAGGCAATGAAAACAGCTTTTGGTATCATTTGCTCACCTGATCTGCAGGACCGAGTCGATGACGCCGTAGAAGCCGCGGTCCTCCAGCGGGACGGTCTGCGTCGCAGGCGGCTCCGGGTGCTGCAGCCACGCGGAGAAGAGCAGCAGGTGGCCGTCGCGCGCGAAGAACGCCTTCCGGATCTCCTCCGAGTCGGGCAACCTGTGCGCCAGCTGCTCGTTGCAAAGCAACAATAAAACGAACGAAAAACGAAAAACGAAAACATCGTTGGCAAATTGAGAATCAATCAAGCAGTGAGCTCGTAACCATGAGCGATCAGCGTAGCGTGCGTGTGCAGTACCTCGATGTTGGTGTAGCTAGAGCGCGGGAAGCTCTCCTTGTCGCGGGTCCTACGAGCCAAATTCCACCAACAAGACGTGAATCAGCCAGCATGCACAAGCACCGACATGAACTAGCGAGAAGACAGCGGTTAGCAAGCGCACGCACCAGCACTCTTCGTCTCTCAGAAGACTGTAGAGGTCAAGTGCCGCCTGGTACTGAACCTTCTGGTTCTCAGCACATTCCTGATGATAACATAGGAACATCAGCGCAAGTGGGCGACTAGAGAAGGGGTGTGTGGAATAGCATCAGGAAGCTGGTTGCAGCATCGTACGAGTTCGTAGTCGAGCGAGTAAAACCAGCCGGGCAGGCGCGTCTCGTCCATGCTGATCGACTTGGCGACACCCACCACCTTTGGCTCAGAGGAGCTCTTCGCAGCAGCAGACCAGGACAGAGTGTCGAGCAGCGTCGAGATCCTATTGCAAAAGCCCACACAAACCGCATCAACGAACGCATCAGCCCATTGCCATTCAAGACCAGGCAACACACACATACACCACTGCGGCAATGGCTTTCAAAGCCCAACATACTGCTCTGATACTGAAGCACTGTCACCACTCGGCGCTTCTGCTTTTCTAAACGCCGCGATCACCGCGCACTCTGGCTTGTGCGCCTTCCAGCCCTTCACTTGGCAGTCGCGGTTGCAAAAGAGCGCCGCCTGGCAGTTGACGCATTTCTAAAGAACACAATACGCGCGTGGCGTGTTAGCGGCAGGGAGACGAGAGTGCGCATTCCGCCAATGCCACAAACGCCACAAATACGAGCGCAGTCAGCAAAGCGCAGACACCACGCACCTTCAACGCGCTCGTGTCCTCGAGCTTCTGGCGGCAGCTCTGGCAGCCGCTCCCGATGGTCCACACCTCACCGCCATGCAGTTTCTACTCGCACGACAAGACGCAACCAGAGAGAGCAATGTTAGCATCGGCAGGCGCATGTGCGCGTCCTCTCTCTCTCTCGCTTACAAAGTGCTCCAGCAGCCGCATCTCCGCGGCGGTCGTGGCGTCCGCGCAGATCTCGTCGTAGCTCTTCATGGCAGCTCGGTCAGCAACAACGATGTATTGCTCTTTGCGAGCCAATTCAAATTGAGTTGTTGCTGCCAGTCAGACTCGAAAACTACGGTAGCCCTCAGAATACTGGACCGCTCTCTAAACGGAGGAGTCACTGGGCAAGAATACTCGGCAGCATGAAGCTCCGCACAGACACCTCCGCTGTTGGACATCCTCCTCTGTATATGTGGCTGCTCGCTGCATGGCGCCTCCGTAGTCGAAGCTCAGCTCTTCACCTGAACCTATGTCGCGCTTTGCGAAGAGCACCAGGTGCGGGATGAGCGAGCGCAGCCGCACGGCCGTGAGCGTCAGGTTCGCGTCGCAGCTGTGGTTGATCAGCCGCGTGAAGCTCCCGCGGTCTGTCGCGTCCACGATCGTGCGCAGCGCGCTGAAGCTGCACACGTGGCTCGCGCTTTCGTCTTGGGTCACCTCGCGCAGCACGAGCACGTAGTTCATCGCGCGCTCGGCCGCCGTCTTGCGAAAGCGAGCCTGCATCTGGCGCGTCGAGATGATGTCGCCCGTGTACTCACCAATGTACTCGCCACGCGAGATGTCCTCCGCCGCCAGCACGCACCAGCCTTTCTTGCTGCTCGATCTTTTTGTAGCAGTGACGCGCACCGTGCGACCGCGCAGCACTCTCTGGGCGAGTGCACTCCGCAGCGCTGCGACGGCGCCATCCGGGGACAGCGCGTGCTGCTGCCTTGGGACCGGGTACTTGCACTCGGTGGCGTACTGGAACGCGAGGAGCTCCAGCAGATCCTGCAGATAGAGACTCTGGGAGCCGCGTCCTTTGCTTCCGAGCGAGAAACCGCCGCTCACGGACACGGGGAGGAGCTCGATCCCCATGGAGATGTCGCTTGCAAACTGCGCTTGCAGCCACTCGACGACGACCGCGCGGCTGCATCTGCTCACGAGGAGCAGCCGCTGGAGGACGTCTCGCTCTCTCAGCGCCGCACTTGAGGACAGCAGCACCGTCAGCACCGTCGCAAACGGCTGCGTGCGCGTGGGCTCCAAGTCTCTTGAAAGCGAACGCGGACGCTTCATCTCGAAATGAATTTGAAATTAGCAGAAAGGAGGACGGGATTTTGGGATTTCCAGTATTTCGCACCGCAAAGCGTCTGTTTGAGCAAATCGAATGAATCTGTCAGGTGTTCTCACCATAGAAAAGCGCGCTTTTCCTGTTTATTCTGTCCTGACACATTCTTCCGTTATGGCTCCGATCGAAAAGAATCCCAGACCTCCTGTTTCTGGTTGCTTTGCTGAAGAAAAGACGGCTCTTTCAGCACCGAAGCCACCGCCACCCCGAATGCGAAGTTGCAGTAAACGACGTCTACAGTGAAAACGCGATCGCCGAGCCACACTGGTGTCTCTCAAGCTCAACTGTCCACAATGCGGAGACACAACTCGATTCTCACTCACGACTCAACGCGAACGCTGCTGGTCGTGTCGATTTGATGGTTGGATCGGTGTCGTGAGTCTAAGGGTTCCTCG
>JAASFO010000893.1:0-11777 GCA_023333815.1 Globisporangium recalcitrans | reverse complement strand
AACTTTCGGATGCTGTCCAGAACATCGCGCGACGCTGGAAGACTGATGCGCTCCAGGAACTCGGCGTACGTCAGCTCGTCGTCTTCTTCCTTTCTGTTGTTGTCGCCACTCCCACTTGCCGATTTGTTCTTGTCTTTCTTGTGCTTCGCCTCTTTGCTGAGTGCAACGTCGATCTCCGAAAACAGCCTTGAGGACGAGGACGAGGTCGAGGAGGACCTGTCAGCGTCGCCCAAGAGCCCGAAATCACTGACGCTGAGTCGTCCCGAGTGCTTCCGGTTCGCCTTCCGCAGGAAACCCGCTGATTTGGCAAAGTCTTCTTCGCTGGCGAAGCTCCCTCTGCGTTTCGCGAACGGCGACTGCGCTGTCGCCGTCAGGGCTGCAGAAACGTGCGGTGGGCGAGAGCCTCTGTCGCGCTGCGCTGGCGCTTTCCTCTCGGCAGCTGTCACCGCCGCTGCAGCATCTGCATCTGCTCCACGCGCTCGGCGTTGGTTGTCTGCCTGCCAATCTGTCTGTCTGTCTGTCTTTTGGTTTGTGCAGCACGTACCTTTCTGACTCGCAAGTCGCACTGCATCCAACGTCAGTTTAGCACCGCTGTGCGTGTGTGTGTGTGTGTGCGGGGAAGAGTGGCTAGAAGTCGTCGCTTTTGTCAGTTCAAGGCGGGCTGCACGGGATGGAAGTGTGGATGCATGTCAGAGCGACACACTCTTCGAGGTTTGCAAGTTTGCAAGCCAGTCATGGCACAACTCAACGAATCAATATCCCATCAAATTATGTTGCTTTTATATATGAGAACCCGCAGGCGTCCGGCTTCGTGCCTACGTCGCATTCCCTTCTCCACCATCGACCAGCTTCTGACTTGGAGAACATTGCTTCCGTTGGTAATTGGTCACCAACTGAGAGGCGTCCCTCTAGTCATCGTCAGCGTACAAGGACGACTTGGAGAGCAGCACGGGCATCTGGAACTGCAGACCCGCCGCGATTCGGCTCTCAATGTCCATGGCATCGACGCGGAACTGCAGCCATCTGGAACACGAAAAGCACAGGCAAAGCAGTCAGTACTGGACTCATGGCCATTTCCCACAACATCATCACAGCAACAAAGCAACTCACTCTTTCACGGCCAGTGCAGTGTACGGCAGCAGCATATCGGAGATCGCCTCAGCAGCGTCGTGCTTGCCGGCGAGCGACTCCAGCTTGCCCGTCACCTCGGCGACATCCATCTGGGAGAGCTGCTCGTCGGGCTTCTTCACGGCCGTCTCGGCGGTCGCGTTCTGGGTCAGCACCTCGATCCACTCGCGCTGGTCCTCGAATGTCGGCGCGCACAGCGTGAACTTTGAATAGCCGCTGTCAACCTGGAAGCAGTTGAAGAGCACGACGCGCGAGCCCTGCGACTGGTCGATCTGGTTCGCGATCTCCGAGACCACGCTGCCGATCACGTTGATCTCGCGCTTGATCGGTCCGTTCTCCGTGTCCGAGTACCCGAGCTTGTTGTTCTGCAGCGAGAAGAACTTCTGCTTCCACGTGTTCTTGTAGATGAAGCCCTGCTTGAGCAGCACGCCCTTCTTCTTCCACGTCGCCTTCAGCGGCTGCTTGGCAGATCGCAGCAAGTTCCCGTCCTGCGCCTGTCGATCAATGTACTTCTTCGCGGCGGCGTAGATCGACTCCAGCAAACGGTTGAACTGCAACTGGATGTTGGGGTCCATCTTTGGCTGCGGCTGCAGTGGGAGCTTGTTGAAGTCTTCCGAGATGCTGCGGGTCTTGCGGTCCGAGAACGAGTTGAAGCCATCCACACTCTTGCGGTCCGAGCCAGAAGTCGAGGTCGGCGTGCTGCTGTTGCTGTTGAAACCGCCGCCGCGTGTTGGTGACGAAATCGTCAGCGAGAGTCCCGTGCCAGAAGATCGTGGAGAAGGAGCTGGAGAGGAGCGAGGCGAGGATCGTGGGGACGCGAGTGAAGATCGCGGAGATGAAGCGCCAAAGCGCTTCGACACAGACTCGATGAGGTTGCTCGCGCTGTACGAGCGCGACCGCTTGGTGTTGTCTGGCTGCTCTTCACGGCCGAGAGACGAGTTGAAATCTGCGGCGACCGCGTCGATCTGGCGACGGCTGTGTGGCGGGGTGTTGACAAACGACGCACCCTTCTGCGTCCACCCGTGAGGCTTCATGGCCCTATACGCGATCAGCGTGTGGTAGAAATGGCGCACTTCGCGATGCCAGTGCAAGAACAATCGCGTGAACGACTGCAGCAGCTCGAAGCGCAGCTTGTCTGCGTGGCGCTCTGGGAAGCAATCCCAGCAATTGTACAGGAACTCGAGGGTTGTCAGCACAACTTGTGTGTGCTCCGACTCCAACAGGATACGGAGAGCAGCACACAGGAATCGGAAGTCAAACGACGGTGGCAGCAATGACACCTCGTCGCCCGCAGGGATGGAGTACTGATCGTCCTGGTGGAAGTTCCATCGATCGTTGTTCTCCAGATGCGACAAGCGGTAAGAGCCCAACCGCACGCGCCAACTTCGAATCATGTACATCCAGACGCCAAGGAGCTCGACGGAACCAATCACAGCAGTGACATCATGGACGTTCGTGGAGCTCAGGAGGAACTTGGTCATTGGGTTGATCAGTGTCGGGTTCGAAAGCATCGTGCACGACAGCTTGTACAGCGTTGGTGGCAGCCAGCCTGACTTCTGCGTCTTCAGCTCCAAGAAGAACACCTTCAGCACTTGAGCGTAACCAGGGAGATGAATCCACCCGATCTTCTGGTTCAGAACTGCCAACGTGTCGAGAACGTACCACAGCCACTGGTCGACCAGCAAGATGTTCAGCGTGTTCGCCTCCCCGTTCAGCCGACGGAAGCGCGACTTCCAAGCTTCAGTTGTGACTTCGTACTTGTCCTCTGCTTCTTCTTCTTGCTTCTTCAGCACCTTCTCGCCGTACTCGTCATAGATCGCCTTGTGGAAACGACGCCAGTCCAAGTGTGCCTCGAGACCATCCATGGCAAACAGATCCGCGTTCGCATTCGGTCGGAACTCGGACAAATTCTGGATTTCTTCGGTGTACGAATCCGCCCACAACTGGTACAGCTCAACACCGAAGCTTGGGAGGCGGAAGCACAGCACAGAGAGCATTCTTGCAACGAAGAACATCAAGTTGTTGTTCATCACGCCGCGGACGGAGACAGTCTGGAGAACGCAGAACTTCGTCTCGACGAGCATTGCGCGCAACTTCAAACCAAACTCGATGTCGCTCTTGTTCACCTTGTGGGTCTGCTTGAAGCCGAGCGAGTTGGTCACCACAGTGGAGTCAAAGCCCAGCAATGGCAGGTCGCTCAATTCTGCACGCTTCACCAGGTAGAAGAGCAGCTCGTAGAACACATTGCGCAATGTGTAATGTCGCACTCGGATGTTCTCCAACAAGAACTGCCACAATCGCAGCAGGATGCTCTTCGTTTCGTCCAAAGCTTCTGCCGTTGCATACACCCACGACAGCATGGACGCCTTGTGCGAGATTTGAAGCATCTTCAGGATCTTGGTCGCTTTCCGCACTTTCCCTTCTTTGTCGTCCTTCTGGCGAACCGACATCAACTCCACAAGATCTTGCATCTTCTCCAACACGCGCTGGGCTTCAATTGGGATGACTACTTTCGACTTTCGCGGAGCTTTCTTGGAGGATGGGACGCCAACAATCACTGAACTGGACGACGAAATGCCAGACTCACTGATCACGCCACAGCGCAGCTGACGCACATCAGGGATCTTCTTGAACAAAATCGTGCCATAGACGACAGCGACTTGGTGACCTTTCAGCGTCAGACTTTGCTCGAACTTGCTGGTGACGAATTGCTCCGAGAAGCCCAAGCCATTGAGACCAAGCGATGGATCCGCGTCGAACTTCTTCTTTATTCGCTCCTGCAGCGCGTCTTCGAAACTCTTTTCGAGCGACAGCCACGTCTGCCCAAACAGCAGCGTGTTTCGGATTTCTTCTTTGAATCGACGGTCCTCGCTCGCAGTTGTCTGTCAGCGGAAGCAAACGTCAGACAGCTTTCAGAAATGCACCAACAAACAGAGCGTGCCATCACTTACCACGTTCTCCTTGTTGTACTTGTCCAGCAACGTCAGGAATCCGCCATCCGGATCCGTCGCCATCTGACCTCTTCCAACGCACAGTTGACGAATCTAAAGGAAACAACGCGAATATAGCATGTCAGTGCCAATGTACACGACACACACACAGCAAGACAACAAAACATACCTCTAGAGTCAATGTCGCCGACATGAGCTCATCGAACGTACTATATCGCGTGATCGCCGGCAACGAGTCGGTCGCTGTCGACCACCCCACGCCCACAGGATCCTCCGCCACCAGCGGGTCCGAAAACGCATCTTCGTCTGATGGCGGCAACTGCTGCGAGTTCGGTCTCGACACACGCGACGAGAGTACGGCGAGTCTCGCGAGCGACTGGAAACTCACTTCGTTGATCTCCGACATGACTCGCTTCTCCGCGTGCTTTAACACGTTACCCATGTAGAACGTCTCGCTGGTGCCGATTGTGCATTTGTAGCTGACCGCGAACTTCTTGAGGGGCAACGACGCGTCTTCCTGGAAATCGTGCCCCTCTGGACGATCCAACTCGTTCGCGATTGCAGGCATCATCACGCCCACGTCGCTCACGGAGATGCACCACTCGCTGCACTGCTCCATGTAGCAATTGAACACAATGCGGCCGTTGTCACACCCGATCAAGTGATGATCGTGGTGCACTGGTCCCGTCGCGACAGTCCATAAATCCACCTTCGCGCATCCGATCATTGTCTTGGACCCGAACTTGCGGTTCGTAAACACTTTCGCGACCAGATTCTTCTTTGGCAAGAGGTTCAGCATCGCCTTGTACTCGAACGCGATCAGCACGCCTTTGTAGTTCGGGTTGAGGTCCGCCTTGATCACGGGCGTCGCGTACGGAGACTGCTCCGCCTCGTCGTCCCAATAGAATTCGACAAACGGGTCGCTCTTCCCGCTGAACTTGCGACCCTGCAGGTTGCGGCACTGGATGCCAGAAATGCGCACTCGGAAGAGACACTCCGACTCGCTCTTGCTCTCCACGGTCGGATCGAATATCGAGCGCAGGAACTTTGGACTCATCTTCCCGGGGCTTCCCTGGGTGGTCTTCCCATACTGATCGCCAAACTCAAGCGTCGCCGCCGACAGCTGGTTCCACGATTCTTGGTCCAGCGTGCGCGGCGACGTCGTGGCGCTGTTCGGCCCGCTCATGTTACTGTTGCTGTTGTACTTGTAGAGGAGCTCCTCTTGTTTTCTTGTTGGTTCTTTTCTCTCTCTCTCTCTCGTCTTCTTCACTTTCCTGAATGCCACGTCACTTCAAAGATCGCGCGCTTTATCTGCAAGAAAAGCAACAAAGCGACAAAGACACAGCATCGACATGAGAACACGCGCACAACTCACCCCTTCCTCCATGCGCTAATGTGCACACACGCACGTACGTCGTTACGGGGATCCGCGCACCGCCGGGGTCGCCAATCGAGCCCAAAAGATCACGTCGTCCGCACTGGAAAATCGTCGTACTGGCTGTTGTTTCTGGTATCGACGCACCACTCAACCACCAAACGCGACGCTTTGTCTCTTGTCTTCTTCCTCTCTCTCTCTGTTTCTCAAGTGTGCAGGGGCTTCCTTCGTCTTCGTGCTGTCCTCCTGCTCGCCTTCTTCTGCGTCCTTGCAGTCGTCTCGTGCAGCTTTCCGCTTTCTGTGTGTTTTTGGAACTGGAACGCCTGCTCGCATAAACACACAGTGCAGTCAGAAAAAACCTCCCCAGCTTCATCCCGCCGAATGTAATACTCTGTCGATTTCTATCGTATTCGATCCATCGCGTGAAATTCAAAGTCGATGGACTTTTTGCTCGTTTATCCGGATACTTGACCCGAATCAGTGATTCGATACGATTAAATGCGAGCTTGACAGGCAAAAAGCACCAACTGCAGCGGTTATCTGCGTGCGAGATAACACCTTACGCGCTTCTGTAGTGTCCAAAGTGCTGTCATTCTAGTTTGAAGAGCATTACCCATTCTGCCAAACGCACGATGTGCACTGTGTGGCGAGCTCCAAGGGGTTCGACAAGGCTCCACACATGTCAACGAAGAAAGCACAGCGACACCCAAGAGGCGCCAGATCGATGTGCTAGCACACAACTATGTTCTGGATGGACTTGGTCGCAGTTTGATGTCGCGGGAGAAGATCGGATACATGCTGAGTGAGGTTTGCAGAAGGAAATCGCTGCGGTGCCAGGACATCGCATCAGTTTTCATCCAGGTTTTGTGTTGGGGTAAACACGCAAGTGCGACTTGCTTGTTTGTCGGTTCGATTGCACACAACACACTATGCGATGCGGGAATACTAATAACAGCAACAATGCAGCGAACAAACTCTCTCTGCATTTGCAAGCGCTCTGCCAGTGCACTGGAGCTAAAGTATCAAGACAACACTCCTTGACATCTTCAAAGCAGTTCAAACAGCCATTCTTGCCTGCACACTCAATAGCCTGACATCATCAATCAGGATATCGACCCAAACTCTTGATTGATTTGGGGAGGTTTTCGGATATTACGCAAGTTGCCGCAATTCAATTCTGAATCGTCCAGTTGTAGCTTTGTCCCGCAGATCTCCAAAAAATTGAGCCAGATGGATCCACCTTCTAATTTGCCTCCTTCTAAAGTCAAAAGTATACCAAAAGCAGCATCATCGACTTTCGTGTCGAGTTGAGCATGTCAATTCCTTTTTACTCCCTTGTGAAAACATCAACAAAGCGTCGATGCTGATTGCAAGAGGCAGTTTGAAGACTCTGCATGCATCAGGTGGCCCACATCAGCTCAGGAATCTGTTGAGAGGAAACAGAAGCACGTCACATTCACGTGTTCGAGACTCGAAATGTGCGCGTGGTTATGCGGATCTGATGTTTCCAGCTGACTTGAAGTCACACGATGGCTGCAGGTACTGTCTGACCACACTGTGAGTCAGGCATGTGTGTGAGCGCCATCCTGCTGCCTGCGACACATGCCGCGTCTTGATGGGTGACGTGGGACGTGCTGGGTGATATGGCAGGCAGCGAGCGCACTCGTCATGCTGCTCTTTCTTCACTTTCTTCTTCCTCTACTTTCTCATTGCTGGGCGGCGTCGATTTCCAGGTCGACGCGAATGCGGTCCTCGCTCCCCGGCTTGCACGCGACCGCCTTCACGTTCAGACTGATGGCGACGTCCTTGTAGACCATGGTGCTCGTGTCGCGGAAGAGACCGAAGGTGTCGACGCGCTCGACGTCGCAGAAGCCCGCGTCCTGCAGGTAGCTCTCGAGCAGCGGCGCAAAGAAGCCCACCTTGTGCACGTCGAAGGCGTCCACTTGGCCGCCGTAGATCATGTTCATAATGAAGAACCGCTCGTCGTCGGTGGTCGTGGCGTTCGCAAACAGCGACGAGAGCACGAGCAGGTCCGGCACGGACACGAAGAGCGCGGCGCCGGGGCGGAGCACGCGGAACCACTCGCGCAGCGTCGCGCGCACTTCGTTGTGCAGTCGGTAGTGACGGTGCTCGAGCACATGCGACGCGTAGATCGCGGTCACGGACTTGTCTGGGAACGGGTCTCAACCTGCGCGCGCAGCTTGCGCAGCACGTGACGATGAGTCGCTAGAAACACCGCCACGTCGACGTACTCTTTGAGCGAGTTGACTGTGAGCTCGTGCAGATCAATCGCGTGCAGCGCTGAGCTCCCTGCGCGATTGCTCATGCGATTGCCCTCCAGCGTGACCACCGGCACGCCCGCCATCAGCGCGTCGATCATGGTCGTGTGTCCGTTCTTCATGGACGTGTCGAGGATCAGATCTGCCGCGCGCTTGGAGTGCGTGTGGTGGATCCACGGCGCCAGGTGAGAGAGCACGAGCCGCTTCTCGCCGTCGACACCGTGCGCGTTCGCTTCGCGCTTGAGGTTGCTCTCGGCGTCTTCGTGGCCAGGGTACCGCAAGAACCAGAGCACGCTGTGCGGCACGCGCGCCATGATGTCCATCCACGCGCTGAAGATGTTTGGGTCGATTTTCTGCCAGTTGCTGAACGTCGCAAACACAAACACGCTCGCGTCGCCATGAAGATGCGACAGCAAGGGTCGCTCGCCCTCGATCGTGTGGCCGAGCAGCTGCATATGGTCGTTCACGATGTAGTGGGTCGGCAGCAAGAGCAGCTTCTCGGAAAAGATCTGCGGACTGTACTCTGCGGGAGTGGAGATCGCGTCGCTGATGAAGAAGTCGATCGCGGAGCTGCCCGCGGTCATGGGGTACCCGAGGGACGACATCTGCACAGGACTTGGGCGGTAGTTGAACATGCTCAGTCCTGAGTGCAGCGTGTGGCCGTTCAAGTCGATAAGCATGTGGATCCCATGGGACTTGATGACCTCGGCACCCTCCGACGGGTTCTTGCCGACCAGCGACACCATGTGGTCGACACTGCGCGAGATGTTGCATCGCCACCAGGAAGACTCGGCGGTCAGCGAGAAGCAGTACACAACAGTCGCTTTGCGGTTGGCTCCTGATAGGAACTCTAGAAGTCCGCGCATGAGCGTCGAGACTGGGTGGACCCCAAAGTCCGACGAGACAAAGCCGACTCGGAGCTCTGGTGTCTGCAAATGCAGCGCACTGGCGTCGCAGCAAAGCGGCTGGTCACCACCGGGTGCCCCCGCTGCAGCCTTCTGGCTCAGCGCGAGAATGATCGACGGGAGAACTCGGCAAAGTCCAGCGCGTTGACGCCAGCAGCGGATTCGAGGTTGCTGTCGAGAAAGTCCTGGATCTGGTCGAGCATCGGCTCCCGGTCGTGCCAGTCGGACATCCAGTTGCGCACTTTGAAGAGCGTGTGCGTCTCTTTCTTCGCGCCGTCCTGCAGCACCGCCTTCTCCAGCGCAGCAGCCGCTTGCGGCATCTCCAGCGCGTAGAGGTAGCACTTGCCCAGCTGGAGCCAGCTCTCGACGCCACGGTTGTTGAATCGCACGACTTCTTCAAACGTCTTGGTCGCCTTGTCCAGGTCGCCAAGCGCATACTGCGCGACACCCATGTACTCGTACGGCGTGGTGAAGCGCGTATCTGTCGCCGCTGCAAAGGAGCAGGTTCGAGCAAGAGCACACGTGGAGTCAGATCCAACTTCGACGTTTGCTCAGCTTGGGTTCACAGCGCACCATTGCAGCAAGGAGTGCAGTGGCTACGGCAGCACCTACCTGCTGGGTTCTCCTCGATAGCCTGCTTTGCGACCTTCTCAAGCGCGACCATCTCGCCATTGCGGTACAGATCGCGGAGCAGCGAGTGCACCTCGGCCGACGTGAAGGACGCGCAGTCGCTCGCACTCGTACTTGCGGCTGCAGCAGTTGTTGCCGCAAGCAGCACCAGGGCATGTGTTGCAATGGGGACACAGCGACACATAGAGACTGCTTGGTGGGAGGTGCGATTCGCAATGCTGGACGACGAGCTGCGCAAGAAAGCAGACAGATCCACTTTGCCACTCGAAAACTGGATCCAAATCAACTGAGACCTGCACACAACCAGAAAAGAGAAGATCTCGCATTTCGTGCGACCTTTGAACTCTCATCCCAATTTCACAGTTTCCAAATGCACGGACAGCGTATGCATCTAGAAGGCAAAACCAAAGTCATTTACATACATTTGGAAGCTGATATTTAGTATAGCTACCTTCATATTCTCAATTGGATCTTACATTTCGGACACATTGCAGCTATTTTCATAATCAAAAGCAAGACAAAGTCATGATAGAAACCTGCCGTATTTTTGACCAAAAATGTATCTTCATCACATAATTCTGAGAAGACGGTTGAAGATGGGTCTGCAAGTCTCGCAGTCGTCTCTCGGTAAAGTGCGCGCGATCGCAGGGCGTATCTTTAGCTGCGAGTATTTAGGACTGGGTGTTTGAAAACGATTGGGTGTATTTAACTCAATGACTTGTTCTACTTGAGTGAGCTTTGTGGAAGGAAGTACTGTACGCAGCCATCTGTCCAGCTTGCAAACCTTAAAACAGCGAGAAAAGAGGATGAGAACGCGAGAAGCGTCGCAAACAAGCGAAGCACACAAGACAGCGAACGATGCGGCGCTCGAGCCCCATGCACGTGCGACTCGGCGGTACGTCGGGCTTCACTCTCTCTCTCATATGCACAGAGAGCGGCTGCTTTATTGCTATTGTAGTCGCATGTGTGTCGTCCTGTGTAGCTCACTTGCTGATGTTGACTTGATTTGCGAGTGTTTAGACCGTGAAGAGCCATGCGCGGTCGTGAAGCTCTTTGGCGGCAATGACGAAGAGCCTGAGGACGCGAGCAGCGACGACGGGCTGCTACTGTCCACGGTCGACGCGCGCTTCGACAAACTGGTGGACAACAGCTCGTTTGCGCGCACAGTGTCGTCGAACGACTCGATTCCGTCCGACGACGACGATCTGTTCGACAAGCGTGGCAGCAGCTACAGTGGTGGAAGCAGTCCCAGACACGACAACAACACAAGCAAGAGCTCTGTTGTGCCATTACCAGCAGCAGCGGGCGAGCGTCCTACCAGCAACAACGTGAACGCGGACGAATGGGAGTCGCTACAGGACGAGAACGAACTCCTGCGGAACCAGGTCGCAGACTTGACTGGCGCGCTCGTGGCACGAGACATGGAGATTGCGTCGCTGCGCGAGCGCTGTCAGCTCTTGATGACGTCGGTCGAGCAGCAGGACGAAGTGATCGCGAAGATCTACGCGGCTGCGTCCGGCAACTCTCCTCCAAGTGTCAGCAGTAACAGTACCAACATCAGCAATCCTGTCACGATACCAACGACTCACACGAGCGTGCCCGTGGATGTGCACAAGCACAAGAGGAACCAAGGGTCTGCGAAAGCTGCTGTTGATACTACTACTGCCACGCCAAGCAAGCAACACGAGATTGTGAACAAGCACTCGAAGAAGAAAGCGTTGGAGAGCATGCGACGGTACCCAGGCACGACCCCGATGGCTGAGCCTGCGCGAGAACTGCTGGAAGCGCACTTGGACTCGATGGGATACCAGCAGCAGAAGGCGAACGACGCGCTCGAGTCGCTATCGAAAGAAGCGGTCGTCACCGATCGAGTGGGACGGAGAAGCAGCATCGGAGACGAAGTCGAGAGCTTGAGTGTGGGAATGCTCGACCGAATGCTGTTCCCGTCTCCTCCGAAGACCGAGTCGCTGTTTGGCGACAGTGGGCTGTTTTCTGGTAGCAACGGCCGTGACTTCGCGGCGTCGTCTCCTGACGTCAGTTCCCGGAAAGCTCTGCCGTCGCAGTCGCCGTTCATGAAGCGCAGAGGGAGCTTCGCCAGCGAAGAAGACTTTGCCAAATCAGCGGGTTTCCTGCGGAAGGCGAACCGGAAGCACTCGGGACGACTCAGCGTCAGTGATTTCGGGCTCTTGGGCGACGACACTCAGCATTTCGGCCACGCGGGGTCGTCCAATCTCTCCTCCAATCCATCTGAAGACTCTTGCGATGCAGACCGGTCCTCCTCCTCCTCAGAGCACGGTCAGCGCTGCACTGCGAGCCAGCGAAACCTGTTTGCGGAGATCGACGTTGCACTCAGCAAAGAGGCGAAGCGCAAGAAAGACAAGAACAAATCGGCAAGTGGGAGTGGCGACAACAACAGAAAGGAAGAAGACGACGAGCTGACGTACGCCGAGTTCCTGGAGCGCATCAGTCTTCCAGCGTCGCGCGATGTTCTGGACAGCATCCGAAAGTT
>JAASFO010000892.1:0-11781 GCA_023333815.1 Globisporangium recalcitrans | reverse complement strand
CGTCTCTCTTCTCGCTCTCGTCGCTCTCGCCTTTCTCTGACCCCGCACATCACAGATCGCACATCTCAGATCGCACATCGTGCCTCCAGACCATCGAACCCGCTCGCTACATTGATTCGTACTTCCTGCTTCATACTTCCTGCTTCATACTTTATACTTCATACTTCACCCGATGCACCATCTCGCGATCTTGCGTCCTCCATTCACCCTCCCTCGTCGTGACTACTGACAGCGGAAGACGGGATCTGGAAGACAGGGGGAGGAAGAGACCATGAAGTGCGATCGATCCAATGTGGGTGTGCCACGTTCACTGTAGGAATTGTTTGACATATCAATGCTGAGAGGTGCTGGACTTAGCACACAGACACCTGTATAATCAAACCTCTTATCTGGATCCTGCTTTAGTGATTGACTGACGTTTGTTTTTATATCCTGAGGTTTCTATTCTCGTTGTTTTGCTGCTATTTGTTTATGCCTGTTTGACCTGGCTGGAATGGTCTGTCTGGGTTGGATTGTTCAGTGTGTGGAACTTCGCCCAACTCTTTTGTTGGATGCTGTATCCAGCACATTCTCTTCTGTCGACCATTCCGTTGTTACACCAACAATTCTTGTCGGAATGTTGCAGTCGCCAACAATAATTGACCGACACACGGGTAACTCGATGAGCGCCTTCTCTTCACTCCTGCGCACCCGGACATGAGCTTCAGTCTCTCTCGGAATGCTTCGCCGCCCTCCAATTGCTTTGCTCAGCAGCCAGCTGCTCATCCATTCTTCCATAAAGGGAGGATAAATAACACATCGAGACAGGCAGGGTTATCTTCATCAGGTGCATGATCTCGATGTTGATTGTATTTAGTGATTGTATGCTTATTTTTCGGACTGAAATAGTGGACTGTCCAACACAGTTCTGATAAAATGATGCTGAAAGTATAACCCCTCTGAACAGGTTTTTAGTAGGAAGAGACAGAGAGGAACTGACTCATTTCACTATCGCCATTCTGCAAGAAGACACGAAGGACGAAGAGCTCCACGACCAACTGAGTGACTGAGAGCCCAAGATGAGGTTGTTGGCGCTGCTGCTCAAGTCCGCGACCGCGCTGCTGGTGCTGGCCGGTGCCGCCAACGCCGCCTGCAACGTCAAGTGCGACGCGAGCGACAAGAGCCCCGTGTGCGGCTCGGACGGCCAGACGACCAAGACGTTCCAGAACGTGTGTCTGCTCGAGTTCGCCAAGTGCGACAACGCGGCGCTGGCGCTCAAAGGCAAGGGCTCGTGCGAAGACCTCGCCACGAAGTCGATTGTGCACGTGCGCGCTACGATCCGCTCGAGCGACAAGGAGCAGAAAGCGCTCAAGACGGAAGAGGAGTGCAAGAAGCCCTGCACGCGCGAGCTGGACCAGCTCTGCGGCTCGGACGGCAAGACGTACAACAACCGGTGCCTCTTTGAGATCGCTTTGTGCATGGACGACTCGCTCAGGGTGGTAAAAGAGGACGCATGCTAGAGGTTGCCGAGCGGAGCAAGCAGGGGCGAGGCGCCTTGCTGTTCAGTTGCCGTGTGCTTTTTTCCATTTGTTTTTGCAATGCAGTGAGCGTCTGAGTTCGTGCTGTCATCGCTCTGCATTATCATCATCGCCCGACCGCGTGAAGATACTCTAACATAACTATTCGTTCATACATGCATACACGCAACGCTTAAGCTTCTTCACGGTCCATTGGCCATGTCGGTAGCTCGTCTCGTTCCTCCAGCTCTTCGCGTGCTCTGTCCGTGATAGAGACGAACTGTGTTTTGTGAGGTGTCCAGGATACTGTCATCACCAATGCACCTCGTATAATAGCATCCGCAGCATTATACATCATCCCGCTAATTCAGAGAATGCTTCGCTAGTGTAACCAAGTGAATGAATTTAGCCAGTACACGTTTATAAAGAGGCATGTGTTCGACAGAGCTCACTACTGCCAAGCTGGCATGCGCTCATTCGCTGATCTTATCGCTCCCCCTCCCTCATCTTGATCCCGATCCAGCGCAATGGCGGCGATGGAAGCGGCGGGACGCGCCGCGCACGTGCTCGCGCAGAAGCGTCCGGACGACTCGATCCTGGCGCTCTTCCTCGTGTCCGTCGTGCTCAAGCTGCTGCTGCTTCCCTCGTACACGAGCACGGACTTCGAGGTGCACCGCAACTGGCTCAGCATCACGCACAAGCTGCCGCGCCAGGACTGGTACCATGAGCGCACGAGCGAGTGGACGCTCGACTACCCGCCGTTCTTCGCGTACTTCGAGTACGCGCTGTCGCTCGTCGCTGCGCGCGTGAGCGGCGATGGTGGCGCGGAGATACTCGCGATCTCCAGCACGCCCATCTTCACGCCGTCGGTCGTGCTCTTCCAGCGCTTCTCTGTGATCGCGTCGGACGCCGTGCTCTTCTACGCCATCTACGCATACTGCACGTCGTGGCCGAGCGTGACGACCACGGAGCTCGTCTTCTCGCGCTACAAGCGGTTCGTGATCATGCTGCTCACAGTCTTTGACGCCGGGCTGCTGTACGTGGACCATATCCACTTCCAGTACAACGGGATGCTGCTCGGACTCTTGATCCTCTCGGCGACCAAGCTGCGCCAGAAGAGAGACCTGCAAGGGGCGTTCCTCTATGCAGTGCTGCTCATGTTCAAGCACATCTATCTGTACGTTGCACCGCTCTACTTTGTGTACCTCCTCGGACACCACTGCTACGTGACAGCGCCATCATCAGCATCGACGGAATCACAAGAGCAGCAGGAAGAGAGTCGACGCAAGCGCTCGATCTCGAACGCCGATGTGCACGAGACGATCCAGAGCTTCCACGACGGCAAAGCCTCGTTCTCACTCTTCAATTTTGTTCGCCTCGGGCTCTTGGTGGTCGCGGTCTTCGGCGTAGCGTTCGGCTCTGTGCTGATCAACCACGAGGACCCGATCGCCGGTCTCAAGCAGATCTTCTCGCGCTTGTTCCCCGTTCAGCGTGGACTGTGTCATGCGTACTGGGCACCGAACGTCTGGGCACTGTACGCATTTCTGGACAAGCTGCTCGTCATCGTCGGTGTTCCCGGGACTGCGACCTCGGGCGTCGCGCTCATGAGTGGCGGGCTCGTCCAGGAAGCGAGCTTCGCGATCCTGCCGTCCATCCCTCCTCTTGTGTGCGCGCTGCTGACGTTCGCGAGCATGACGCCCGTGCTCGTGAGCGTGTGGAGGTACCCGGACTCGTCGCTCTTCATGAGCGCGCTCGTGTACTGCATGATGTGCTCGTTCCTCTTTGGCTACCACGTGCACGAGAAGGCGATCCTGCAGGTGATCTTGCCGCTGGGGCTCATGGCCGCCGAGAGCGTGAACGACATGCGGCTCTACAGGTTTGCGTCGATCATCAGCACGATCTCGCTCTTCCCGCTGCTGTTTACGCCGGCCGAACAGCCGACAAAGGTGCTGCTCGCCGCTGTGCACGCGCTGCTGGCGTACATGGCGTTGGACCCGTTCCTCAAGCACTCACTCAAGTCGCGCCACATCAAGGCGAGCGCAGTCAGCATGAGCGGCGTCGAGAAGCTCTACTTGGCGGCGCTATTGGCCACATCGTGCGTCGCGGTGGCGTTCCCTTATGTACCTCGCATTGGCGCCAAGTACCCGTTCGTGCCACTCATGCTCTTCTCGCTGAGCTCTGCTGTCGGGAATCTTTATGTGTGGGGCATGGCGCTCTACCAGCATTTCCGCAAACTCTCGGCCGTGAAATCGTATCTGCAGACGCACAAGCGGACATAATCTCCATTGCTCGCCTCATAGCTCTCATAGTACCGACCAAGCAAATCCAAAATACAAATGGAATCTAGCAATTAGAAAGTTTAGTGTTGTTCATACCGATCCTTCCCAAAGCACTCGAAATCTTCTTCGTCTAGCTGAGTTTGCCGAGCTGCTGCTTCTTCTTGATCGAGTTAATGGTGTGGAACACGCCCGAGTCCACGAGCCCGATGACCGTGAACACGCCACCCACGACCGCGCACATGGACGTGAGGAAGCGGTAGAGCGGCATCGAGTCCGACACGACGCGGATCACGAGCGGCGAGATGTCGAACGAGAAGAGCGCGGCCGGGAGCGTGTCCGTCGCGTTGTACTGGTTGCTGCTTGCCGAGAACTCGTACACACGCTCGACCATGTCGAAAATCGACTGGCGCGTGTCTTCGTGATCAAAGCCCACCACCTAGCGGAATAACAAGCAATACACCGTGTCAGCATCAGTTGTTATTGCATGGCAGCAAAGCAAAAGATCCAAGCATCTACACACAAACAGTTGGTACGCACGTTCATGAAATGCTCGATCGTGATGTTGTCGTTCTCAGAGTAGTACGCCTTGCTGTCGAGCGGGTAGCGCTCGGACGACACGAGCTTGCGCGCGCCGTCGAGCAGGTGCTCCGAGCGCTTGATCTGGCCGAACGAAAAGTGGTTCACGCGGTGGGTCACGTTGATCGCGCGGTAGTCGAACGAGTGGTCCTTCGAGCGGGCCGTGAACACGATCTTCCCCGGCACGCGGTTCACGCTGAGGCTTCCCGAGATCTCGCATCCCTCCACGGCGTCCGCTGGAATCGTGCGCTTGATTTTCTTCAGGTCCACGTGCTCCAGGTTCTCGTGGTTCACGTGCAGCGGCAGCCCCAGCGTGTTGCCGTTCACATTCACTTCCTCGGCAAAGTCAGCGTCTGGCTCGAGGCGGCGGTAGAAGAGGTCTAGGAACTGCAGCAGGTGCTGCGTCGTGCGCGGACCGTTGTAGATGAACCGCGTCGATGTGCTGCCGTACATGTAGATCTACAAAGCATTTAGGTATTCCCAGGTCAGCACTCCTCTTCGCTTCACACACGCACAGACGCATCACATCCGGATACCAGAACAGAGTGCGCAATCCTACCAGCATAGACGGGAATGCGCGAATGTGCGCGCGGCGGCAGAGCCACGCGGCGTTGTCGTCCGTGCAATCGACCGACGCCATGCGCACGCGCTCGCTGTACTCTGGATGGTCCTCGAGCTGCGCGGCGGCGCGCTCCCATTCCGGGTTGAGCTGCTGGGAGAAAGGACACCACGGCGCGTAGTAGTTGACGAGCACGAGCTCGTACTTGAGCATGAAGTCGTCAAAGTTGGCGTTCGTGAGCGGCGTCGAGTAGTGCACGCCGCGGTGAGTGGCTCGGTCGATGGCGCCCCACGCAGGCACACCCTTCTCGTGGTTGTCGATCACAACCTCGTCCATGCGTGAGGTCTCGCCGCTCTCCTTGTCTGAGCTCAGCTGGAAGTGGCGGACGTGGCGCGTGATGTTGACAAACGACTGCCCCATGTGGTCCGACATGTCCACGCTCGCGTGCGAGCAGGGCACCGCGAGCAGACTCACGTTGAAGTTGATGCGCAGCCGGTCTTCCTGGTGCTCGTCGAGCGTCACGATCGACTTGGTGCTCATCATCTGGTACGACTGGTAGTGCGACCAGATGAGCACGCCCATGAGCGCGAACGACAGGAACGAGAAGAACCGCCCGCTGCCGCTACCGATCTGCAGCTCCTCCGGCACTTTCCTGAAAGCACAGTATACGCAGAAGACGGGCGTGAGCGCACAGACAGAGGGGGGAGACATCAGAGGACGCGAACACGAATACGGACGCACCGGAAGAAATCGATGCGTGCGAGCGCCGACTTCATCGCTCTTTCTCTCGATTTGATCGCGTGTGCAGGAGCTGGCGTTTGGAAGAGTGACGCGGCAGTGAGAAGAGAGTCGGCAAACAAGGTGCCTAATTCAGCCAAGTAGGCACTATCTCACTGAAAGCAATTGATGTGCCTACACTCTCTATCATACATCTACTATAGAGAGTTATTAGGTGCATACCCGTTTTTGTCTTGCTCCTGCAATGACGAAAATATTAGCATTTGTACCCTTTATGGTGGACGAGAGGTGCGAGTGGAAAGACGGATGGACGAGACGCGCGAAGATGCTGTTGCCATTTTGTCATTTGCTGCTCTTCACAGCTCGTGTGGCGGTGCGCATTAACACAGCCCATAAAGCCTGCATGTGGTTGCTGCTGTAGATCCCTAAATAAGTCGTCCGTACATGGCGTCGGTGTCGTAGTAGCGATCGAGGAAACTTCACCCTGGACGGATCGAAGGGTGAACATCGTGCTCGACGTCAAGGTCCACTGCCGCCGCGAGGACGTGGACACCTACGAGAAGCAATGAGAACAATATGGGAGGAGGAGGGTTACTGAGTGCGACCTTAGATTTGCGAAAGAGACCAGACCGCCTTGGTACCTGGAAACGAGATCAGCACATTCTGCACGCCTTCTCGCGATGCGAGCACGCACGTGAAGGAGATCGCCTGCTCCGGAGTGCCTTCGTTCAGAAGTATCTGCCAACAGCCAACCAGTCAGTATCCCCACAAGACAGAGAACGTGAGCCCGATGCTGTGACCCTCAGAGCCAACAACTGGGGAATACGGAACAAACGTACATGAATGGCTTGACACGCTGACTCGCCAGTCACGCACTCGCAATCCACAAGAAGCACGTTGCACTGTTGGACATTTGGTGGCAACGAGTAGCTCAACGCGCTCGCTTGGTGCTGGACATCTCGACTCCCAAACGCAATCGAGTCTACAGAGCTGTGTCAACAACTGGTGCATCCCAGGTGTGCGCATCTCGCGAACGTTCACGACCACTGGGTTGGCACATCGCTGCAATCTGCAATCCAGGCACAAAGCCACAAACATCAGCACCAGCACTTTAGCTGCGCCTATTCGCGTCCCAACCACAGAGCACAGCATAGCTCAGAGCCTCGTTCTGGAGACTGGCAACAGTCGGAAGCGCGTCGGTCATGGCATTGCTGCTCGTGAGGCTCCCTGCTCTGCTGCTTCACCCAGAGAGGATGCTGCTGCTCGACGCGCTTACTGTCCCACGACCACTTCCAATAGGAGAGCAGCACTCACTACCACTACCACCAGACCCTCGACGCAGTTGGCGACACAGACGCCGACACAAACCCCAGTCGCCAACTGCGTCGAGGCTCTGGAGATGGAGGATTGCTGCTGCTCTCCATAAGACGATCGCTTGCAATGAGCCAAAGGAAGGTGACGGCGAGCGGAGCCGACGCCACGCGGACAAAATGCGCCGAGGTCTCTCTTGCGTGCCATCCCGCTTGACACCGGTTGAAAGAGCATTCTTGTGTGCGCTTTTTCTTGCTAGTTATGTCCCCGAGAACAGCCACAGGGACGGATATGGTTGGACGACGCAAGCGTGGCAATGGCGTCGTCGCTGCTTGGTCGCGTGTGCAGCTTGGATTTTCCTCCTCGTGGTACACCGGTTGGAACGCGCTGGCTTGGTCATCGTGTATCTCTCTCGCATCGTCTCGTCGCAGAAGAGTGCGTCGCAGGAGAAACCTTTGAATGCGCCAACCGTCCGATGCGTCCATCTTCGACGACAATGTCGCCTACATTGACTCAAGTTTGACGAAGACCCGTAAAAGACGCAAGTGGATTCTATTTCATATAGCAACGTCACTTGTTAAGTGCTCTTCGTCGTCCGGTCTGCTCTTCGATCGGCTTCGTTCGTGATCCGCAGGCTTTTCTAGCGCTCACATTGTCGAAACGCGAACCACGACTGCGTCCACTGCGTTTGCAAGCGCGTTGGGGGCAATTGCGTACACCGCATCAACTTCGCCAGCGCCGCAGAGCAGCTTCTGTTCTGCCATGAGGCTTTCGTCGATTACGATCTGGATCGCCTGCTGCTCGCGAAGCCCCACTGGACCGACACAGCCACGCGAGTAGCCGAATATCCGAATCAGAGTCTACAAGAAAGAAAGCATAGCGAGTGATAGCCATACGCAAGAACATTAACACAGCACCAATATGATCCCAAAACGATGAGAGGATTTTTGGAACATACCTCTTTGTCTGCGAGGACCAGCTCGTCTTGCTCCACGCCAAACACACTGCCCAGTGCTTTCATGTCGATCGATTTGTCCAATTGGACAACAACCGCAGCGTACTGCGTAGTAGTCGTCGTCGTCGTCGTAGTACGTCCTTGAGTCTGGGTTCGTTCGCTATATGCCGACGAGGCAGAGCGAATGAGCACCGCGATTGTCTTCGCGACCAGTCCGTCTTTCGTCCACGCGCTGCCGTCCCAACCGCTGGTATCGTCGTCTTTTGCAACCCTGTGGAATGACGTCACGCTCTCGAGCGCCAAGTCTCGTAATGCGGCGCGCACGTGGCTCTGGTTTAAAGGCTGAACACTCGACACCCAACGGCCGAACGACGCTGCGCTTGCACCTGTGACGACTGCGAACCGCCTCAGATAGTCAATCACGCGTGACGAACCCATCTGGACGTCTGCCAACAGATGCAGCGCAATGCTGCGCACCGCGAATGCGTCCTTCGCTGCGTACTCGAGCTGACTTGGAGAGAGCGGACGAACTCCCCAGTCGGAGCACTGCTGCTCCTTGTCGACTTCGTTGTCCAAGCACACGCGCGAGAGCTGCGAGAGCCCCCACTCGCTCGCTGGGAGCTGGCGATACATCGCAAACTGCTTGAGCTCGACGAGCAAGTTCGTCTTCTCTTCGGACACTCCTAGTAGCCCTGGGAACGAGTGCGCCATGCGCTTGAGGTCGCTTGTGACACAAAACCCGACCATCGCGAAACTCGATGAGTGGTTCCAGATGAACTGGAGCGGCATTGCTGCAACTTCGCCGAGAGCCTGCACGTCGATGACGAACACCTTGTCACCCACTGCGAGCTGGTAGACGCTGAGACCTTCATGTTCGTCCACAGCCTCATCGTCGAGCTCTTCATCTTCCTCATCGTCAGTACTGGCAGCAACAGCATCGTTCACCTTCGCTTCGTTCTGCAAATCACCAGCAGCACCTCGACTTAAGAACTCCGGTCGCCACTCACAATCGATGCCAATGATCATTCAGGTCATCGTTTCTAGCGGATTGAAGTCTGGCGTGTCGGAACTCCTGACAAGCTCTCTGTTGGTCTCTAAGAGCTCAAGCACCGTGTCAATCTGAGCAGCGGAATCGACGAATTCCCACGACATCGGAGCCACGGAGTCCACAGTCAGCGACCGATTGAGCGAATGGTCGATCGGCGGACCCGTGTGGGTATGAACCCCTGCGCCGCCATTGTACTCGGGATGGGTGAGCAGTGCGAGATCCCATTTGGTATGGTACTCGAGAAGAACTTTGCGAAGTCGCTTCAGCACTTTAGGCATGTTTAGCAGCGAAAACCGCTTGAATGCGATCTGTAGCAGCTCGAGGTCGTTGCTCAAGATCGCCAGTTGCTCTGCGCTTTTCCAGTCCTCTTGGTCCATCAGAGACTCGAGCACCGCTTGGACTTGCAGTCTTGTACGATCAGAGTCGTTGCTACAGCGACCTCCAAGTCGGAAAACCTTCATCGTCTCGACTGCGATTGCATTCCAGCGCGGCTTCTCATGCGACAGCAGATCCTCAATCACAGCGCCGATTTCGTCGATCTCTTCGTCCACGGACCACCCACTTCCTGACAACACACAGATCAGATCCGATGCCCGAAGCGCAAGGAAAAGATAGCTCCATTTCTCCTTGTGCTTGACAGTCTGCAGGAAGAAACGCTGCCATGGGGTTTTGTCCACAGGAAACTCAGCAATGCTGGAGCAGACGCTCTTTTGCGCTTCGAAAGCGTCGAGAACCAAGTGGCCGACCCGCTGTGCGACTTTGACGTCGTGCTTGCGCTCTCCAAGTACCAGGAACTGCAGACATTGCAGGACGAACTCTGCAGTCGCGACAAGGTCTAGGTTTGCTTCAGTTGCGTCTCGCGGCGCAGTCTCTAACGTTGATAGCTCATCGACTTCGCCTTGGCACTGGAAGACTGTGCCGATGGATCTCTTCAGGTTTGCGTGCGTAAAACGCTTCTCGTCCTTGGCAAAGAGCGCGAGCAGCTCTTCGCAAAGACCAGCTGAGCTCACCGCTTCGGGATTTGCAAACTCGTGCTGCTTGCTTTTCAGAGTCTTTGCGAGCTCTTCGTCACTGGGCTTGATGACCCCGTCGTGAATCCAGTCTCGTCTGCCTTCGTACTCGCGCTCGCCGACAGGTGCGTCGCTTTTCCCGTTGTTCACGCGGCGAAAGCGCACTGCGTCGTGACAGAGCGGCAGCGGATCCCAATACCGCGGGTCCAGCGCAAAGCCTCGCGACAGTTCTTTCCAGCGCTTTTTCTTGCTTCCCTGGTCAGCATCGAACTCGAGATCTCCAGGACGACAGCGAACCAGTTCCGAGATGAGCAGCGGCATCACGACCGCGCCATTCGCCTGCGCGTCCGACGACGCGGCGACGACGTGGAAGTGGTGCTTGGCGTGCTGCACAAGCTCCGAGAGCGTGATGAGACGCAGTGTCTCGATGCCCAGAATCGTCTCGCCATCGATGACAACTTCGCCCGTTTCGGAGTCCTCGACTGCGATGATCGGAGACAGCCAGTGGAGCTTTGGGAGTACGACGAAGCGGCTCTCGCCCACTTGCTGTGGGTCCTTGTTGTTGCTATTCGCGAGCACTTTTTGTTGGAACTCGGCTTCAATGTCTGACGTCCACCAGCCACGCAAATGGTCCGGAGCGATGCTGGGATGGCAAGAAGCTTGTGACGCAAGCACGTCATCGCCGACACCATTTCCTGCCGTCGCTGGGTTGACGTGGAACTCCCAGTCATGACGCTGCGTCACCTCGGACGTGGACGCGAAGTGGCTCAGCGGGTAAAAGAGGTACCCGCGCAGCACGATGTGCGATTTCACTCGGTCGCTGTATTTGTCTCTCAGCCAGCGCTGCACGCTCTCGCCCTGGCACATGTCGAGTTTTCGCGCGACTTCCTGGACGCGCCACGCCAAGTTCTCGCCGAGATGTGGACCCACAAACTGCTCCAACTGGTAATGCGAAGAAGCCGAGTCGTTCGAGACACCATCGCTATTGCCAGTATGAGCCCGAACTTCCGCACCTTTGTCGTCCTCGCTGTCGTTGCTGCTTTCCTGGAAGCGCTGCTCGAGCGGGTTTAGCAGGAAGAACTTGACGGACGACTCGACGTGGAAGTCCTCTCCAGTCTGCACATCGGCTCCAGCACCACTGCCCAGACTGGCATCCGCATCACCAAGAGCCAGACGGAAGAGGAACTTGAGCTGCCCGATAGTCTGGTTCGTCGACGAGACGATCTGCTTGCCCAGTTCAAAGCGCTCGACGCGGAAGAGTGGGCAGAAGCGCAGCCAGTACTCGAGCAGCGCGGCAAAGTACACGCCGAGCGCCAGCATCTTGCCCTTGGACCGGGTCGTTCCTGAGCACTCCCAAGCAAATACGCACTGCCAGCATTAGCCGTTGCAAGCAACCACCAAACGCCCCATCTGTTATAGGCTCACGCACCTTGCAAGAAGTCGATGAGGTGGCTCGGGTCTGCTTCCAGCGCTCCCAGCCATGCGATGACGCGCGGATGGTGATGCGCCGCGTCGTCAACCCCAAAGTGCGACGGCAGCACGGGGAAGCGCGACGCCGCGATCATGTGCGGACTGCTGAACGCCCAGAGCAGGTCGCGCACCACCTTGCGCTCGTAGAAGCGCGCTCTCGATGCATTCGTGACGGAGGCAGGAGCAGCAATGCGCAGGGACGAAGCTGCACACGCACCAGAAGATTGCTTTCTGTCCATTTGCATTTCGAGCCAGCTGCAAAAACCAACAAATATGGCGCCAGATTTCACAATATAAGCATATTGTTGCTACTCTGTTGCAAGCCTCTGGACGATTTCT
>JAASFO010000891.1:0-11781 GCA_023333815.1 Globisporangium recalcitrans | reverse complement strand
TGGCTTGTATATCATCAACACCTCGAAGATCCGGGTGGTGGCTCTGGCCAAGGCAGGAGGAGCCAATGGAAACAGCCTTCAGCACGGACTGCTAGCCGCGAGAGGGGACTCTGGCGTGTCAGTATCACTGCTGCTGCTGCTGCTTGTCTCCGCGGTCGAGTACCTCCCCATTCCAGAAGAGCTGCTGTGGTTGATCTTCGCCATCACTTGTGTCTGCTGCTGCTTCAGCGCAACGACCAGGAGTCCACACGCTGCTACCGCTGCTGACACAAACCCCGCGAGCACGAGCAGCTGGTTCAAATCGTCCAGGACGTCCGCCTCGGCGCTGCGGAACTTGCGCTCGGGGTCCAACTCGGCGTCGTCGATCAAGTTCTGATGCTGCTCGCGGTCTTTTTTGTCCACATCGTGGATCGCCAGGTACATCAAGCTCTGGACGCCAATGCGCGCCTCCGAGCTATTGTATAGCGCCTCGATGCGGAGGATGTCGGACGCCCGAAGCCTCTGAGGAGGATCAAACACGCACGTTTGCATCCCAATAAGCCTCGAGTGTCCACCATCACCAGTATCTGACGAGGCAGTATCGTATTGAGGCAATGAACCGCAGAGCAACTCGCTCGAGTCATTTCTGTAGATGCGAATACCGAGACCGCCGTGGTGTTGATGTGCGACTGCGAAGACGAGATCCACTTCTCTGTCTGGGTCTACATCGGTACTCAGCGTCAGCGGTGGCGACGACGGACTTGTGCTGTTGCTCTTCGCCACTTTGAGAGGCTTTGGGACGACTTTCGTTCGTTTCGGGTCCCACACCGGATTGCCCATGTCGCCCGAGTCGACTCGCTGGTACGTCGTGAGGGTATGAACGCAGTCAGTCTCGTTGCCTCCAGCAGATTCGCAGGCTGCCACGTCGTATTCCAGATTCCCAGACTTCTCTAGATTCCCCGTTGCATCGCAGCACGTGGCAACGTACAGCCAGCGGTTCGCAGGCACAGCTGAAGCGTACTCGATCGTGTACTGGAGATAAAAGGAGCTGATCGGAGCAGCGGGGGCTGTTGTCGCGGCCAAGCTTTCCGCAGCAGGACCCTTTTGCGCTGGTGACGACTCCGAGTTTGAGCTGCTGACCGCATCCTTCTCTGGTTGGATCGTCAAAGCTTCTCGCTCCAGGCAGAATTCTCCTTCGACGCAGCAGTACAGTCCGCCGAGGTACGTCTCGAACGCGCACGCAGTGTTGTTCTCGAGCTCGAGCTGGCTGTTGCACATCCCTTCGAGCACCGCTTCCCCGTTGATCATCGAGTTCGCCTTCCGGTCTTCTAAAGTGCACGGACAGTCCGCGCAGAGAGTTTGCGTGCTCGACGACATGTCCTTGGTATTGATGACATGCGCTTCGACGATCCACTGGTCTTCGAATGCGCGCATATCGCCAACGTCACTGACGGCTCCGGTTGCTGCGAACGCGTATGGATACGGGAACTTGTACGGATTTGCTCGCGATTCAGCACCGCCCGCAATCAGGATCGATTGGCGCGGCGCCAGCAGTCCTGGATTAAATGCCGACTGGTAGAGGATCTCTGGCTGGCTCTGTTTCGCAGGCACTGTGTCGCGGTTGTCGCTTCGTCCGAGGGGGCGGCTTAGCATCTGACGGCGCAGATACGCGTCTTCGTGAGGCACGACGCGTGCCGTGCTCTGATTCCCATCCTTCATCGTGACGAGATCCACTTGCACGCGGTAGATTGCGATCAGCTCAGGTATTCTCAATGGCGAGGCGGTGTTGCTGTTGGGAATGCCTTGCATCATGTGCAGCGATCGAGTGATCTGGCCCTGGTGGAGATCGAACGGACCAGCGAACGCGACATATCTCTGCAGCTCAACTGGCTGATGCGCTCTGTGGGCTGCTGGCGCTGGATCTCGCAGCCGAATGCTGGATGCTGGAGCGGCAACAGTGATGGCAAGAAGCAGCAGTAGAAGCCCCAGCCGCACTGGCGGCGGAACGCAGATCGTGCCTGCCATCATGGGACTTTGGACAGCGAAGATGAGAGAGTCTGCCTCACTTGTTCTTCGTCGCGAAGCAGGCGAAGTCGAGGAAGCAGCACATTTGATGGAAATGGATCATCATTCTCGGTCCTTCGAAAAAGATCACGACGTTTCAAGACTGTCTGGTTTGTATGAATCTATTTAAAACAGCTCGCTTTTATATCACGCGAGTTAGCCGAACAGAACGACAGAAAACTTCATGTCCTTCAGCGATAATATAAACACAGTTATCTCTTTAAAATCGACAGCACGTACACTGAGAGCATACCTAAATTGAAGGGCCGCATCAAAATCTTGCATATCCAAAAAAGGGTTGACATCTCGCATTGAAGCGTCGCGACTGGCTCTCCTCATTGATCTCAGCAAGTCGAGACAGTCGAAGGGATCCTTCAGTGGCATTGACACTTGGATCGAGAACAGACTAAAGACACTAGAGGCAAGATAGTCAGGAGCGTGTCGCTTGTGAACCAGCAAAGCCGAGACAGGTACACTGCGCTGGTACTCGCGGCGGCGCTGGGTCACCACGAGTGCTGTTCGCTTCTGCTTTCGCTCGGCGGCGCAGACCCGCAGCTTGCGCTGATCGCACCACCGTTCTCGACAGCTCTCGATCTGGCGCTGCTGGGTCAGCAGCACCACGTGGTGGCGACTTTGAGAGACTTCCTGGAGTAGCTTCGAAGTAGCTCGTGGAGAAGCGAAAGCGAGGAATGACAACGCAAAGACGCAAGCAAAAGAAGCGGGTGGGATTTTGGATAATATGCAGATTTGACATGCAAGCGAGAACAGCAGTCAGCTGCTCACGAGGCTGCGAGATTCGGATTCTTCTGAGGCTTGTTTGGATGCATCTCCCACGTGTTTATAGCTGACGGACACTGACTTGTTGGTAGCGTCGACGACGAATGCATCGACGATGAGGATGAGTGAACCCCAACTTGTTTGACATTTTGTGAGAGACTGGGTGGGTGGCTTTGGTTCGCCTTGACCGACTTGCCAGTCACGCTTGCGCTTCTTCTTGACGTTCTCCTTGTTGCTATCGCTATTGGAGCGCTTCCAATGCGATCAAACGCGAGTGCGTTTGAGTCCGAAGGCGTGTGCTGACAGAGAGAATGCACTCGCTCCGCGATCCGACCACAAGTGCTTGCTTGGAGCACGCACGATGATTGCCGGACACTTGGTACTTTCACATTGTCTTCGCGGACTGAGCAGGCGTCATCATCCATCTTCATCACCTTCCACCGCGCATGTGGTGATGGCGCATGCCGCCGCCTCCTCCGCGCATCCCCATGGAGTGATGCCCGTGACCGAAGCGTCCGCCACCACCATTCGGTGCGTTATAATTATATTCATCGTTGCCACCAGGCGGAGCACCGACTGCTGCGTAGTCATGGATATAACCACACGCGTTGCCGTGCTTGCAGCCTTGTGGCATCGTGAAGTAAATGCATGGCAGCCTGCCTCTCTTCATCAGGCGCTTCGCAGGAGGCGCATCGGAGAGGATGCCTCCTCCTCCAGGAGCTTTACGCTTAGACGACATGTGCGGCGGCTGCTGGTATTGGTGAGGAGAAGGAGCAGCTTGCGGTGGGGGTCTGCTGTAGTCGTTGTTAGATTGCTGAGCAGGCGGGTAGTTCTGCCCACCACCACCACCTCCGTAGCTGTTGTAAGGGACTCCACCGCCACTTGGTTGAGGAGGACCATACCGTTGCTGATGGTGTTGATGTCTGCGTTGCTCCAGAATCTCTACCACTCGGCCGTCTGGGATCCGGTTGCCGTTGCGCTGCGCTTCATCGTACACCTGGGGTAAGATGTCTTCGTTTTCTAAGAGCAACGCGATCGTACTCTTCTTGAGTGGCCCTAATGCCTCCCTCAGTGCTCTGTCCTCCTCCGACTCTGCTTCATAGAACTGCTGACTCTCATTCACATACGGCGCCGGCTGCGGTAACTCACTTGCAGGAACGCCAACCTGGAAGACGTGCAACAATGAGCAAGACAACATGTTGTTAGCATTCAGTTTGCAAGACACAGCCATCAAGTTTGGTAAAGTTTCAAAGATAGGTCTACTCACGTCAGACAAAGGGATCTCGATCGGAGGACCGCGCTGGAGATCGCTGGTGCTTGGCACCCACTCCTTCGGTGAAGTGGGAGGGATCTCACCGTCCAAGACAAGGTACTCCATTTCACGGCGAGTGCGTGCTCGCTGGATCGCAACTTCATCGGTCGAGACGGGATGGCGGCGCTTCTCAAGAGGTTCTGGGAGTTTGACGAGTGCAGGCGCTGACCATTCGTGGGCAATGGCAACAGTGAATTTCTCCGACTCTTTGTGCGACTTCATCGCATTGCGCTCGTCGGCATGTTCGCGCAGCTTTGCATCCCGGAAGCTTTCTTCATTCTGGCTCGGGTCGTGCATGATCAGATCTCGCCACGACTCGATGAACTTCACCTTGACGAGCTCCTTGCCATCTTCGTCCGCCCATCGAATCTTCTTCGTCGCTGTGCTCACCACGGCGTTGAAACTTTGAATGGTTGGCAATTCCATGGTGAAGGCTTCTTCCTTGGCTTCAGCAGGAGGCGGGGAGACACTCTTGCTGGAAGATGATTTACTCTCACTACTACTCTCTTTCGACGACAATTTCTGCATTAAGCTGTCGTTCTTCGGCTTTGCGGCGTCCTTAGCAGACTTGCGTTGCATTAAATTACCAATTAGATCAGTCGACTTGGAAACCGCAGTCCCACCGCCGTACGGAAGTCGATCCAGGCGCTTGATCGTTCTTTTCTTGACAGGTTTGCTTTTGCTCGGCGATCCGTCGGTAGGCTTTGCGAGGGTCGACGCTGCAGGAGCTGGAGTGCTTGAGCTGGTAGGTGCAGGCTTTTCCGCTGTGCTGCTGGCTGTGGATGCAACGGATTTCGCCGTCGACTCGGATGGAGCAGCAGCAGGGGCGGGAGCTTGAGGCTTGGCTTTCTCAGTGAACTTGCTTCTCCAGTATTTCAACAGGTCTTGCGCGGTGCGCTTGACTTTCTCTTCTCGAGCGTTCTTGCGCAGGTTAACGATGGGCTCATTAATTCGAGCTTCTGTGATGCTCGTCAGCTGCAACGGCAGCGTCTTCAGCACTTCCAGCAAAAGCACAAGCAGGTCCGTGTGGCTCCACTCGACTGCTTCTTCGAGCCATCGCTTCGCGAGCTTCAAACCACCGCACTTCTCGTACGCGCTGATGCACGCCTTGGACAGCTTGACGTTCTCCGACAACGCTGTTCCGCGGAGAATCACGAGGACCAGAGCACGTTCTGGTTCAGTCTTCGCATTCTGCAGAAGATTCAGAAAAGTGACGACGTGTGACACAGACGAAATGCAGAGCTTGGTGTCAATCAGTCGGAGCAGAGCCGCTTCTGTTGTGTTTGATGCTTGAACTTCATCAATCGCAGGTCTCCAAGCAAAGTTCTTCAGCACATCTGCCGCCTGTTGAAGACACAGATAATGGTGGAGAGAGATCAGTTCTGAGCCTACACAGACACACAACTTGGCTAAGATCGACCATTGCGAGTGATTTGCACGTAGACGTACCGGGTGCTCGTTGCTGGCAGTGGTGTCTTGCTGCACAGACGCAGCAACGCTCTCAGCTGCTTCCTCGGTGTTTCCATTGTTGTTGCTTGGGTTCATCAAACTCACAGCATTGCTGTTCATGGACATGGACGAAACCGGATACGCAAACTGGGGTGGCACTTGCCCAGCTTGTTCTGGCACCTCGAGCAGTCTCGAGAAGGGATCGGAATGGCTCATCTGGAGATCCATGTTCATCTGCATTGATCTGCAAACACGGGGGACATAACACAGCGCGCACATGTCAGTTGACGGATCTTCCAGCAAGTCAAGCAGACACAGACACACAGCCATCCAACACACGCACACACAGCACTTCCAAACCAACACCAGCAACTCAGCAAAGCATCTCTACGGAGGGAGGCACTGACGCAATGGTCACACTCATTTGCCAGCGGGCTTCCAGTCTTGGATCGCTCGAGTCACCCACGTGACGACGGCCACTAAGGATGCACACGCACGTAATGTGCATGTCGACCAGCGACGACACCACTGCCCAATGCCTCTTCTGTTTTGCTTTGCTACTGATGCTGTGTGTGTGTTGTATGCGTATGTGTGTGGATGGGATGCTATCATACAAATAAATCAGAGAAAGATCTTCACCTTTTTCTGCTTTTTCCTCCTTGCGTCAAGCAGCGAAAGTGAGCTGTCCAGCAGCGAGATCCGCTGAGGCGCTTTGACTGAAACACTACGGACGACTGAGCGCAAGGGAGGGCTTGAGCAGCGCGGCTGTGCTCGCTGATGTTGTTGCTTGCGAGGCGGGGAACGAACAATCGGGGCGGAAAGGATGAAATGGAATCTAAAGAAGAATACCAATCACCGTCTGTGCGTTCGCGTCGTGCCGAATGACCTCACGTGAACGACGTCGCGGCGGCAGGGGGAAGATGATTGAAACAGAATGGAAAGGAAAGAGGCAGAATGCAACACCTAGACAAGTTGCAGTGCGCGGCGTCCTTCAGGCGTCGTCCTCTCTCTCTCTCTCTCTCTCTCTCTCGATCGTTCGGTTGCTCGTTCTCACGTTCGCACAGAGCCGCACTAGCTGCTCTCCACTCACTCACTGCACGGCGTTGATATCACACACGCGCGCACTCACTCACACAGACGGAAGACGGCGGGTCTCTCCTTCTCCTTCTTCTCCTTCTTCTTCGTCTTCTCTGTTGAGCAGGCTTCTTCTGGAATGTCTTCCCTCTCTTTCCTCCCGTTTTGTTTTGTCTGGCAGAAAAGAGGAAGGACTCGCAACCCTAGAAGGTGGGCGACATCTATTTTATACTCGATTGTTCGACAGTTTTCGCCAATACAATTCAAGACCGATGCCCTACAAAATCGCAGTCAGAACTCCCAGTCGGATCAAAGATGCCACCAGCTTTTGAGGTCGGGTCACTCCTCCTCTCTGTTTTCGTTTCTGCGCTGGCTCGCCGGTTCGGTTCAGCATTGCCAGCGGACCGGTCCAAAACTAGGCTGTGGTGATTGGACGAAACAGATGTGGAACAGAACAGACCGGTCACGAACCGCGGTTCAGTCCGTTGGAGATTCATGCGGACATAAAATGCACGACGGCACTTGCATCAGCTTGAAGCAACAGGAAGCATTTGCGTTGAACACCTTGCACATTTTGTCTGCCTAATGCTACGATTTACAGTAAAGAGATCAAAACAATCATGCTTCACTGCTTGGCGATCTCCTTCATTCGGATCTTCTGCTGCTCAATCATGTACATCACGTCCACGACTGCATTCGGGTCGCTCGACGGCGTGGGGCGAAGAACGTGGTCCGCCGTGCCGCCCAAGTGCTTCGGAATGAGCTCCGTCTTCATGTGCTTGCTCAGATCTTTCACGCAGTCGTGCATGAACGACACTTTGTTTCGCAGGCGCAGCGGCAGGAACGGCCACAGCATCGGGATCACCCACGTCAGGAAGCGCGTCATCGGTCCCGCATGGACCATCCCGACGCGGTCTGGGTAGTTCGCCACGCAGGTGTCCAGAAGACCGTGCATGAGCCGCAGATCCATGTGGCTTGGACCGAGCTTCGACGAGTCTGTGACCACAGTGTACGTCGTAGACCCTGGCGGCATGAGCTCTCGACTGCAGGTCTCAAGGAGAAAGATGTGAGCCTTGATCTCGGCGTCCCGCTTCGACGACATGTTCTTCCAGTCTTTCAAGCGACCGCGGACCCACAGGATCGGACGATTCTGGAAATCGTACCCATACCAGTACATCGAGCCTGAGGTCAACTGGCCGTTGACGTCGTCGAGCGTGATCGCGTCCACGCCGTACTGGACGCGCCAGTCGAGGCACTTGGCGATCTTCGTCACGGCGTAGCTGAATGCTCGGTCCTTCACGTTCATGACGCTGTATAAATAATCATCCGTGTACACCTGGGTCGCTTCGTACGGCATGGACGCCGCCTGGGCGATCGCGAGCCGGAACGAGTGCACGCGCGCCTCTCGCGCTTTCGACTCGGCGGTCGCGAGCTGCTGCTGTTGCTGCTCGCTTTGGCTTTGTTGCGCAGACTTGAGCATCTTTGTTTCTTCGTCGCCAGCAATCTCGTTTGAGTCCAACAGCGCCGAATCCATCGACTTCATCAATCGTGGCGCAACTGTGGACAGTCTGGTGGGTTCAGCAGATGAGAAAAATGCAGCCGAGAGCGCACTATTTTGACCACTTCTGCGGATATTGATGTGGAGCGATGCCGACCCGTCGCCCAAAGTCAACCACGCCAGAAGTCCTGCGACGACGATGAGCTTCACGGAGCTGGGGAGCGCTGACCCCCAGCCGTCAAAGAGCACGAGCACGCACAGGACGCAGAAGACGTAGAACATCATGTCGTAGCGCTCCTTCAGCTGCTTGTACTCGTCGTAGAACCGTCCAAAGTCTTCGCTCTGAGCTTCGAAAGTCGGTTGCTCGTGTGCTGCAGACGTGGCAGTAGAGCCATTGAACGCCGCATCGACGACAACCAATGGTCTCCCTGCGGTGTACTTGGTGACACGATCCATGGCAAAGCTGTGGCTCCCGTCGGCAGCAGCAGAGTCGCTTGGCTGGATCAGACCTCTCTGAAGCATCTCGTTCGCCACAGCAATCGCTGTTGGGACGTTAAACACGCCATTGCGCACACAGATCTGCACAATCTCCAGTCCCGAAAGCGCATCCGAGTGCTCAAACCCGCGAGTCACGCGCTCGAACAGCGCTGTCAGCAGGCACGGGTGCGACCGGTGGTACTGATGATGCTGCTGGTGGTGTCCTTTTGACACAAGCAACGCCGCATCACCTGCAGCCACCAGATCGACCACTTCTTGGTTGACGCGGTAGATGTACTCGCCATTGTTGAACTGCACGCACGAGCAGCAGCACGGCTCCAGCACACCGGTCTGCACGAGCTGGTCGCCAATCCACTCGACGTTCTTGTCGTCATTCATCAGAGCTTCGAGGTCCGACCCGCGAACGAATTTTCCTGCTGCAGAGCTCAACTTGGACGTGCGCACCAGCGTCTGCAGGTTCTTCGCGTCCGCCTCGGGGTGAGAACTGGCAGTGCCAGTAGTATTCGCAGACGCTCTCGCAGACGGGACGGGCTGGAACGCGTCCAGTCGACGCACGTTCTTGAATATCTCGACCCAGACTTGCTTCTTGCCGCGCGAGCGAGTGTCCAACAGGAACTCCTTGCCCGTGTAAATGTCCGTCAGCCGCACCGAGTGCAGGTGCGCCGAGGACACCACGACGGCTTCGCACGTGAACCGTCCGTCGAGCGCGAACGTCTCGCGCGGCGTTTGTGGCGACGACTCCTTGAGCAGCTGCAGCGCGACTGCGTCCTTCACGATGAGCGCCTTGCGCTCGCGCCACACGTACTGCGCGTCGCGCAGCAGCACATTGCCGATCTCCATCGCAGCGAGAGTTGGCGAGTGAGTGCGCCTTTGCTGCGAGTCTCTTCAGCCGCCGACAGCTTCTCTTCGCCTGCTTGCTGTGCTCCTCTTCAGCGTCTGCAGATCGCGTGGTGTTCTCGTTCGTCCTCGTTCTCTTTCACTGCCGTCCGACCTTCCGAGAGCACCTGCTTCTCTCTCTTTTTCTCTGACTTTGCTTTCACTTGCTTACCACTCTGTCCAGTCCGCACTCGTCCAACTGTGACAGGCGACTTTGCTCGAAAAGACATCAAACAGTTCGAGTCGCAGGGAATATTCAGGTGTTTACGGTACAAATTGATTCCACAGATCCATCTGAGGATGCTTTGTTGCACTGATTGCCTAGATGCAGTGTCCAGATCAAAAATACTGCACACTTGATCAAGGTCTGCTGGACAGATGGACTGTGTTCTCTCATTTCGCTCACACTCATCAAGCAAAGTTTGGCATCGCCAACACTGCGTGCAGCGTTTTCAGTGGCGACAGAGTCAGCGAGAAGCATCCTGCATTGCTGAAACCAAATTCGGATTACCTTGCACTCCTGCTTACAGCATCGACAGTGATGACGATGGCCAGCCTCAAAAAGGTTGGTGAACACCTTGAAACAAAATATTCACGCGAGCGCGTTCACGACTGTCAAACGGACCCAAAATGGACGCGAGAGAGGCGTCTGCACTCAAACGTGCTGCTCGAATTTGCACGCGATCAGTCATCCAGCACTTCCTGCGACTCCCTCATCACCAGATCGCACCAGTAAAGTGCCGCTGATTGGCTGAAATAGCCTGTGATCTCCTCTTTCGTCTTTTTGCGACTTGATGAAGCCAAAATGATCCTGCGACTCCTGTCGATTGTTATCATCTCAAGCCATCTGAGGCGCTGGCATCTCTTGTCGACGCCTATCGCTGAGTTAGTCTGCATCATCCGCGCTGCGCAAGTGGCTGTTGTCCTCAGTGCGGCTTTGAACTCTGTGTGTCCACCCGCACACAAGCTTTGGTGGTGAGGAGCGATGGAGTCGCTGACGCAGGAGCAGCGCGCGCTCTTCGTCGCGGGCGGCCAGCTGGACGACTACGAAGTGCTCAAGCCGATCGGCAAGGGGAAGTTCTCCGAGTATGGAAGAGGTCTGGAGTCTCAGCCAGACGAGACCCAGCAGCGCAGCGCTGACGGAGAAGAGAGAGCGGATACAAGCGCAAGCAGTCCAAGTTGTTGCAGAGAAGCCGCCAGCAGAGCAGGAGAGTGAGAAAACCGCAACAGCGAACTCAAATGTGCCTGTGATTCGAAGAAAGGAGCCAACAACAAGAGCGAAAGAGCCGCCTTCACCCGAAGAAACCCCTCCGTCCTCCTCGCGACCACCGTCGTCCTCTCAGCAACAGCACAAGCGCAATAGCCGTGAAGAGAACTCAAGCAGCAGCTCATCTCGCCCGCCGTCCTCCCAGAGAAGCACGAGCAATGGCGAGATTCACATGTCAGGAAACCCAGAAGAACTCAAGCAGAAGCACCTGGAAGCGCGCATGGAGCTCCTCTTTGAGCGGTTAAAGCTGCTGCAGTACGGACAAGCGCTGATGAAGCGGGTCTCGTGCAAGCATTTCCTTGCGAATGCTGACAATGACCGGGCACTCCCGCAAGTGAGTCCGCACACGAGGTTTGCCGATTTGTGTGTCTTGGTGAAATGGTTGTTGAAGCTTCTGGGTGTGGATTTCGAGCCAGAGACTGCAAAGACGACCGTCCTGCAATCCGAGCGCTCTTCGCCTGTGATGGTGGCGCAGCTCATGCTGCTTGGCGCTGAGCGAGCGGGTGTGGAAGTGGCGAGCGTCGCCCAGATCAGCGCGCCGGCGTTGACCAGTGGCTCTGGTGACGAGGTGTGCGTTTTGCTCGACTTGCTCTGTGCGAAAGCGCTCCAGACAGCGAAGCGGAGCGTTTTCCGATTCCCCTCGTACCCGAAAGAGACTGTGGAAGAGATGGAAGCCCAGGACAACCTGGAAATCGGAGCTGATGATAGCAATAATGGCGGGGAGCTTGGTGGAGAGATCAGGAGTGTGAGATGATCCACTCGCGCATCGATCCTGCTGCCTGGCGGCGCGAATTGGAGCGAATAACGCCAAAACTGCGCGATCGTATGACCGAGAGCTTGCAGAACCGACCCAAGGAGTCTTCGTGGCAGGCGAGGGTCGAGATGATGCAGCGTAACGTCGGGTTCCTCGTGTCGACAGCACCAGAAGTCCGGGCTGAAATCACACAGGCACAAAAGGCGAGTGCTGGCAATCACTCTCAAGTCTGA
>JAASFO010000890.1:0-11783 GCA_023333815.1 Globisporangium recalcitrans | reverse complement strand
TTCTCTCTCTCTCTCTCTCTCTCTCTCTCTCTCTGTCTGCGCCTGTGGTTGCTCGCTCTCGCAGGGTATCTCTTTGGCATGATCTTCGGCTTCTCCGGCTTTGTCTTCCTGGTGCGTCGCCTGAAGAAGAAGTTAGCGATTGATTGATGCGGGTTGGATAGAGAGCTGTCGCAGTGCTGACGTATGTATGTGCATACGGCTGTGCTGCGCAGATGGTCGTCGGCGCGCTGCTGAAGCTGCAGCCAGCGTTTGTCCACGGCGCCAAGAACCCCAAGAAGACCGCCAATGCGTGCTTTGAAGCTGGTGCGTGTTACTACTGTCGATGCTGAGAATGAGGTTGCGTGACGCGACTTGCTGGATACTGACGTGTCTGTTTATTGCTATAGCTGCACTGTATGGTGTTCTGGCGGGCGTCTGCTACACACTGTACAAGCGCGAGAAGATCCACTCGGGCGACCTCGGGTTCATCACCGAGACGATCGCGCGACGGAACTCGTACTACGAGATAGAGGACTCGGAGGAAGAGCTGCCGCTGACGCAGCACATGTCCCCCATGGAGCGCCACTACACGGGCTCGCCCGAGACCAACAACGTGCGAAGTGTATGAGAGTCTGCCGAAGAAGAAGAAAAGATGAAGAAGATGATGGGAATAGTATCACCGCGGAGCAGCATCCGAACAGAAGAGTGAGTGTCCGCTTCGCTTCGCCTCCCCCACGCATGAACAGAGCACACACACCTATATCATTATAAGCGACAATCTCATCGGAGCTGTGAACACCAAGATCCGGCAGCGTTCACGTGGCTCAGTTTGTGTTCCTCGTTAGCCCAAATGATCTGGCGCTCAAACCAGACCGCGTGACCAACGCGAAGAGCCACACACAATGTCGCCGGCTTCAAATACAGTCACCAGTGTTCTTCAGGTCGCAAGGCATTTTGCACCAGCGGAATCTCTGATGACCTGACAGGTATGCAAAAATCGCATTTCCATTACAAACGTGCAAGTATGAAGCGCATGCAACCGCCAAGGTGCCGTGCTTCGGGTCGAACTTCCGGAACTGCTTCTGCAGAACCTCGAACTCTTTCATGAAGTCTTGGAAGGCGGGATCTTCGTGTTCTCTGCACTTGTAGGTGCGAGACCTGAGCTCGTGCTGGCAGCATTGCAAGCAAGTCAAATCTTGCCACTCGCAGGTTTGTAACAACGTTATCAACTTGCGAGTGCTGTCACTCATTCCATCCATTTGATCTGTCGATGGACAAATCATACAACCTCCATGTTGACCCATTTCCTTTTGTGCCACGCAAAAGACACACAGTCTCACCAAACTGATCGATCAATCGATGGCACAGGTGCAAGAGCAAGCGGAGCTCGAGGTCGTGCTTCTTGCGGCGGACCAGCGGCAGCCAGTAAATGACGACGAGCCTCGCTGCGTGGTGCGTGCGTGTGCACAAGTAGACGTTGTGCGGGGAGTATCGCTGTGTCCATTCTAAGCGGCTCTGTGGTGCTTTGTGTGCTCAAGCAGGTGTGCGGACGCTTCGGAGCGTACATTTGCGATGCGACCGATGAAGACGTGTGCAGCATCGAGTGCCGCGACGTGTGCGTCCTGCGCCACAGAGAAGCGCTCGTGATCGGCGAAGAGCAGGCGAAGCAGCGCGCGCTGGCAGCAACGTTGCTGCGCAAGCGCCTGGAGATCCGCGTCACGTCAGACACTGCTGCTGATGGCATCGACGCCCTCAGTTCAAACAGCAGCTCACAGTCACAAACGCAGCAGATCCCGTTTCCGATCGTGGACTTTGCAGACTGCGCGTTGCCGCCGCAGCTGTACGCAAACATGCAGAAGAAGCTGTTCGAGAAGCCCTCGCCCGTGCAGATGCAAGTCATCCCGTGCGTCTTGCAGCGCAACAATGTACGTGCGTGCCTATGTATCTGTCTTTCCAGTTGGCGGGGTGATACGTCTGACTGATACGCTTTTGTTTGTGTAAATGCGCAGCTGCTGGTCGCTGCACCAACAGGAACGGGCAAGACAGCAGCGTATCTGATCCCTATTCTAGCCCAGCTCATCGACTCACGACTCTCCTCTCGTCATCATGAGGCAGACGACGATCTCAGTCACTCGAGCGCTGTCGCGGTCATCCTTGCGCCGATCCGAGAGCTCGCGATCCAGATCGAAGAAGTGGCCAAGCTCCTCGCGCAGGGCGTTCCGAGCATGAAGACAGCGCTCCTGGTGGGCGGCTTCCCCGTGCCTCCGCAGCTGCATCGGCTGCAGACCGGCGTGCAGATCGTCGTCGCGACGCCCGGGAGGTTCATCGACATTTTCACAAACTACGATCTTGATGTGGGGAGCAACAATGGGGATACAATGATTCAAGACAGGCAGACGACGTCGCTGGGGTCCGTGGTCTGCTGTGTGGTGGACGAAGTGGACATGATGCTCGCCATTGGCTTCCACGCGCAGGTTTCGCAGATCGTTGGGCTGCTGCCGCCGCTTGCGCAGATGCAACTGCTCTTCTTCAGTGCGACGATCTCGACTCAAGTGGAAGCGCTCGTGAAGCAGATTCTCCTTGGCACGAAGAACCCCCGAGTTGGTCAGCAGCAGCGGCAGCTTTCCAACTATTTCCGCATTGAAGTCGGCGGAAAGAAGCAGCGAGAAGGCGACGACGCGGATTCTTCGTCGTCCGCGTACACTGTGAACCCAAACATTCGCCAAAAAGTCATGTGGGCGGAAGACAAGGCGAAGAAAAAGCTGCTGTTTGACTTTCTCAAGATCAGAAGCGACGAAACCACGGTATGTTGGTTTGTGGGGTCACAGGTGTTCACTTTCCCACATCGCCTCGGTCTTGTTTTGATTATTTTCTCCTTCTTGCTGCTCTGTAGCTGGTGTTTGTCAAGTCCAAGATTGGCGCGAACCTACTGGCAGAGGCGGTGGAGAAGCAGACGCGGATCCCCTCGGCTTCCATCCACGCGGACAAATCCCAGAAAGACCGCCTGCTCGCGCTCGAAGCGTTCGTGAACCAGGAGATTCGCGTGCTCGTGTCAACAAACGTGCTCAGCCGCGGCATGGACTTGCTGCAGGTGCAGAATGTCGTGGTGTTTGACTTTCCGAACAAGGTTTCCGACTATATCCACTTGATCGGTCGCACTGGTCGAGGAAGCGATGCCAGCGGGAATGCGCTGGTGATGGTGAACAAGGACGACAAAGCTGTGTTCAACGAGCTCGTCGAGGCGTTACGTGGCGCGAGAGTTGCGGCTGCACCCCGAGAGATCTACCAGAGTCTCTACGTCGACGCACAGAAAGAAGCCTTCAAATCGAGCACGTCGGTCATTGACGAGGCAAAGCGCGCGTTCCGAGTGCAAGACGAAGTGGGAGGTGAACTCGGCCAACCCCATGAGAGCTGGCGCCAGTGGTCGGAGCAAGCGCAGAAGAAGATGAGACTAGCGTGAGCCACGTTTGCGAGTCGGTGCTGGCAGCCAAGTAACTCTCGCGATTGGCTGGCGTTCAGTTAGCTGGACAAGCACACTTCGCCTTCTTCACAGCGCCGGAGCGTCAGGAACATGGCGACAACTGGGATCGCGAATCGGGTGTGGAAGTTTAGCTTGGTCTTCATCATTGGCGCGAGAGCGTCGAGCGTTAACACCCAGGAGATCCACGCCAAGCATGTCGCGACTCCGAAGCAGCGGTGGATGTCCCATTCGTAGAGGATGCAGAGCGACACATGGATTGCGATCAGTTGAGCCGCGTAGAAGACGAAGTCGAAGGATGCCAGCAGTGAGAAGAGTAGCTCGCGTTGGTACAAGCCTGCGATTGCCGATGTGAAGCTCGTGGTCAGGATGAATGCCAGTGGACCATTTTGCAGCAAGTTGTGGAGAGCTGTCTCTGGGACAGCTGGGTCGATGTTCTGTGGTGTGACAGCTGTTGTGAACGCCAGGAGAATCCCGCCGATACCAGAACTGTACAGGAGAAACAGCAGTACGCTTGGGAACCTCGCTTTGGTCGAGATTTGAACCGGCAAGGTCGTGTTTCTCGAGTCGAAGGCGTGCTCGTACTTCTCGTAGCGCATTTGCTGGACGAAGCTCGGTCGTCGCGCTCGAGTGGTGTTGCTGCCATTGCTGGAGGCGGTGGTCGAAGGAGGCATGGTTGCTGAGGCTGGATCAACTTGAACTCTGCAAGGAGCCAGCTTGACACGACAGCGGAAGATGGCGCACTCGATCAGCTTGCTTTTGCCGCGCCGTCGGGAAGACTTGCGCTTCCTGTAGACGATCTTCAGGAGCAGGATCATCATCGTGACCAAGCCGTTGCCGACTCTTGCTGCTGGAGAAGCTGTGAAGTGCTGCAGTCTATAGGTGACGGCGAAACTCTATTCAAAGCAGATGCGGTACTCGGCGCGAACGATGCACAATTCGGGTGATTGCTGCTCACGACTCCCAGGCTAACGCGTTGACGAAAAGTCCAACCCGGCTGAAAGCCCACTCAGCAATCACAGCGCGTCATCCAGGCAGAGAAAGGGACTTCAAGAGGGTGATGAGGTCCAACCAGCAAAGAAATCGAGCACCAAGGCACGCGTCATCTCTGTCAGGGATGAGTATACTCGCCTACAGGTGGACCACTTCGACTCTCGAGAGAAACCCGGAGATAGCCAGCTTGCTGCTCGGCAATCGTTGACTTGCTGGCACTCATCCTGGATCTGTGTACGCATATGACACGACTAGATTGGACGGAGCTACGCCATCAAACTGATCACGTCGCACTGCTCATGCGCGTGTCGGGACACTCGCTGGGGCGATGCGATTACTCTGTTGTGCAAGGATACCTGCTGTCGGCAGTGGATGCGGCTTTTGAGACTCGCAGCTTTGGTTCTGGTGCGTGACGGACCCGCGCAAGGCGATCGCTTCGGCGTCGGACGTCCACAGGAGCCGCCAGAGAATCCGCATGAACCACGGCGTGAGCGTCACGATACGACTGATGTAGAGCGGGACCACTCGGATCTGCAAATGGTGGGTCAGCACCTCGCCCTCCCACATGACGCGATCAAGTGGACCCGAACCGCCAAGAATGTGATAGAGGAGTGTGAAATGCCACAAAATGCCCAAGACAATGACTGGAATCGCGAACCGCACGTGGAAACCCAGTTTCGCCTTCATTACGGGCGTCAGCGCGTCGAGCGTCAGGATCCAGTACGTCCACAGCAGCGACGCGCCTGCGACACACGTCGCGACGCTCCAGTCGTCGTAGAGCACGCAGACACAGGCGTGCATCGACACCAGCAGGAGCGCGTTGAAGGCAAAGTCGAAGGACTTGACGAGCGACTTGAGCAACTGTCGTTGGTGCAGAGTGGTGCAGGAAATCGTGAAAACGGCTGTGAGCGAAAGTGCGAGCAGTGCGCAACCCTGGTGGATCGGATTCGTGGTGCTGGGCTCTTCGCTGACGACGAGCGCGACTGTCACAGAGGTGGAGACGACGCCGCCGACCCCACTCGCGTACAGAATCACGAGCAGTGCAAGCGGGAATCGTGCCTCAGATCCGATTTCCACAGGCAAAACCGTGTTGCGCGCGTCGAACGAGAGCCCGCAGTTCACGAAGCGCATTTGTTCAAGTGGTGGCTCCAGGGTAGAGCGGCGTGCCGCAGAGGAAGCAGCAGATCGCCGCCACGCGTCCTGCATCCGCATGGACCAGCGGCACCGTCATGCTGAGCGCCAGCGAGACCAAGTACCAGAGGAAGAGCGCGTTGCTGTGGCGTTTGAGGAACGCATCGAGTCGCCTTGCGACTAGCTTGGACAGCAACTGGGTCTTGAGCGACTTGGAGAGATCCAGGATGGGCAGCGGACTCACCGGCACGAGCTCGTAGATCCACTCGAGCAGCGCTGCGGACGACGCGACGAACGCCGCGTGGAGTGGCCGACTGCCTCTGTTGCCGTTGTCGTCCTTCATTTTGTTCGACTCGGCATCTGCGATGTGGTTGGTGATGAGGAGGAGGATGGCGCACTGATGGTGTGCGATTGGCTGTCTGAAGCGACACTTAGTCGGATGTCTAGCAATCTATTTCTAGAGCTGCGTGTGTGCTATTTTTGGTCAAGCGGTTTTTACGTGACTTCATTTTCGTGTGGAGCTGCAGCTGTATTTTTTTACAAGTGCATGAAAGATAGCGATCTTGAAAGGTCACGCACACTGGATGGCTGTTGAGATCGACAGCAGCAACGAGAAGGCGACAGGAAGAAGCGGCTGCTATCAGGATGATGCAGGAGAGTCTGGGCGGGGAGGCGTCGTCTGCGACCGCCAAGCGCGCGCTCGCCAAAGTGCAGAAGATGCTGCAGGTGGCGTCCACGAAGTGCAATGCGCTCTGAAGGACTACCGAGAAGCTCTAGAGGTGCGCCTTATGATATCCTCGCTGGCTGTGCAGATATTGCCCAAGAGCGTGGACTCATGTGCTGCTGTACCTGTTTCTTAGGAGTGTCTGAAGACCGAGGCGAGTGTGAACACGAAGATCCTGGGCTATCGGCTCGCGAGTCGCGGTCCGAGCTGCAGCACGTTCAGCACGTGGCAGTTCCTACTGGACGCCTGCGTGACGGAGCTCGCGAGCTCGCAGAACGCGCCGGCGCTTCTGTACGCGATCCCGCTGGTGCAGCAGATCCCGCTGCCGCTCGTGCTCAGTTTCTTCATCTCGCCGGAGAAAGAGCCGATGAACAAGCTCTGCGCGGTGCTGGCTCACGAACAGAGCGACGTGCGGTGCTGCGCGATCGCGACGTTTGCGCGCATGACGCTCAGTATCGCGGCGAGCATCCTCACGAGTGACGGCTCTTAGCGTTCCCGTTCGAGTCCCACGAAGCGCGCATCTGCTGCCAGCAGGACGTGTGGACGATCGTCACGGACACGTGGAAGCTCATCTTCCAAGCGCTCTTCCCAGGCGACCAGGACCCAGTGGGGTCTCAGCCTCTAAAGAAGACGTCGCCGGCGCGGCGTTCTCGGCCATGCGCATGCTCTTCTCGCGCGGGTCGACGGTGAACGCGTTCAGCTTCGTGAAGGAGTCGCCAGTGGTTCAGTCGGCCGTGAACGATCTCATCTCGTCTGTGTTCAAAGAGGCGTACCCTCGCATCCTGTCGATCCAGGCGGCTGCGAAGAAGCTGCCGATGAGCACCAGATCGATGCGATCACGTGGCTCGCGATGCTTCTCTTCATGATGATGGAGAAAAGCGGCGCGCGGTGTCCGGGGATCAGCCTGCCGTACCTCGATATCGACATGGAAAGCAACCAGAACGGTGATGACGACGACGATGACGACGAGCTCAGTTCATTGACGCGCCGAGTGCGAATGGATCAGCTGGCGATCGACTTGCTGGAGTCCTGGATCTGTCCATTGTTCTCGAGAAAGGCGTCCTTGGGGCAGTCCACAGCGCTCTGTCGCGCTGCTTTCCTGCTGCTGTCGCACTCGCTGCTCGAGTTTGCGCGGCTGAAGCGCGCGCCGGGGCTTGTGCAGGAGCTCATTGCGCAGTGCTTTTACCACAAAAGCTCCGAGTTCAGGCTCGAAATGAGTCAGATGCTCGTGAAAACGCTCGCGTGGGTGTCGGCGTCCAGCTGTCTGCAGCTCTTTGTCCGCGTCGTCGAAGCGCTGAGCCTCATGGAGCGCGAGACGTGCGTAAAACTGCGAGTGCTCTGTGCGATTCTGTATGGCACTTGCATCACCTCTGACGTGTGCTTGTCGTGGTTTTGATGCCTTTTAGCGATCGCCAGGGGCTCATCCAGCTGCTCATGGACGCTGCTTGCAATCACCTGACCGGGTGTCGTACAAACAGCCGCTCCCCGGTCACGAGGAAGTCGTGGCGCTTTGCGTGAGCTGCTGCAACCTCACGAACCTCTCGCTGAGCGACTTTGAGATCCACATCCGACCGCTTGGCGCTGTCAAGTGCGTCGACGGCTCGAACGATTTGAAGCTCCGGTTGCTGCAGGGAGGCGCTGCGAGCGGGAATCTGCCCAGTTTCGGGGTCTTCAAGGGCGAAAAGCGCTTCCAGCTGCAGAAATTCACGCAAGCGCAGTTCTTCTTCCAGCTCGTGTTCAACGAGATCGACGCGTCAGGTGGGGGCGACGACCAGGCTCAAGTGGCGCCGATCCGACTGAGTTCCTCCGAGAAGTTCGTGGTGCACTTCGACGCGCTCTTTCGATCTCCAAAGCAGCAGTTTGCGACGGGGGGCGTTCTTCCAGCGCTGCTGGCAGGGGTGAGTGTGATGTTCAGGCTGCTGCTGCTTTGAAAATGTGTTGCTACTTGCTGGGACCACACGATCTAACTTTGTGATCGCTCAACATCGTTTTGTTTGTTTGTCACAGGGCGGAAGCGAGCTGCCTGTTTCCGATCGAGTCGATTGCTCGCAGTGGCGGCGGCAGCGGAGACAAAGTGCTCTCGTTCTGCCAGCTCCTGGTTAGGCATTGCAACTCCCGTGTGTCGATTATCTGCGACCTGTTGGTCGACACTCCGATTCAAATCCACGTGAGTCTCGGGTTTGCTGTGGCGATGTGGGGATGGATACCCAGTAACCAACCGACTTTGGCTCTTTTGTTTTGTGTTTTAGATCGCGCTCTTGACGGAGACGAGGTGGGACGAGTTTGTCGCTGCGTCGGTGACTCTCACCTGCAGCGCGAGGCTACAGTCTTCGCTTGGCGGCAGCAATGGGAACTCCGCCCCTTGGTCTGGCATTCTGGAGCTACGCTCGACCAGCGCCAACATCCACGAGTTCGCCAAAGCCCCACAAGATGCGCTGAGCGCGTTCTGCGAAAGCCGCCAGCTCCAAATCGCCAGTGATGCTTCCGCAACGACGACGACGGGAAACGCGCAAATGCCACGCACCGAGTCGCAATCCGAGTATGCTGCGATGCGAGCTGCGGATCCAAACCCAGGCAGTGCGATGGACTTTCCGAGTGTTGACTTCACGAAGAGTGCTGCTGCTGCTGCTGGCGGTGGAGATCGCGTGAGCGGCGGGGGCAAGTGGACTCCATCCCCATTCGACCAGTCGTTCGACAGCCCCGACCAGCTCCGCCCAGCGAGCACCGCTGCTGCTGATCCATGGTTCTGATGGAAAGCATGAGTGGATTGTAAAGAACTTTGGGATGGATACCAGTGTCGAATGAACGAACGATCAAGAACCAGCTTTTAATTTCGTAAAGAGATTGTTGTTTGCATTTCTAAGAGAGAGTGAGAGTGAGAGAACGGAAATGAAAGAGCAGCATGAAAATCCTCGCTCGCACGTCGAATCCATGCGGGTGTATAATATTCTCCTTTGAACTTGAGACGTGGGGGAGCTCGTGTCTTCTTCTCTTGGCGTAAGCACTTCGACGGCTCGCTGGCTGATCGCGACGCACGAAGGCTCCACCGCATAAACTGAAAAAGTCACAAGCATAATTACCAGCGCTGGAAGCCACCGCGACCGCCGCGACCGCCACGACCGCCGCCGCCGCCGCCACGACCGACCAGCGCACGGAGCTCGCGAGGAACTTCTTGCTCAGCTTCTTCGAGAATCTTCACCAGCGGACCGGCGAGACGACCATTGTCGTTCGTGAAGAACGAGAGCGCGTTACCCTTAGTACCAGCACGAGCAGTACGACCGATACGGTGAATGTAGTCTTCGATGTTCTTTGGCATGTCGAAGTTGACCACGTATCGGATGTCCTTGATATCAAGACCGCGCGAAGCAACATCGGTCGCGACGAGCACCTGAGTCTTGCCTTCCTTGAACTCCTTCAGCACCCAGTCACGCTCTTCCTGGGACTTGTTGCCATGGATCGCCTTGCACACGTATCTGCTGTTGCGGAGGTTGCGGCTGAGCTCGTCCGCCCCACGCTTGGTCTCGCAGAAAATAATAATGCGACCACCTTCGTAGATGTCCTTCATGTGCTCCATGAGCGCGCTGTACTTCTGGTGATCGTCCATGACCTCGACGATTTGCTTGATGCTCTTGTTCGCAGTCAAGTCGAGCGAGCCGACAGTGACCTGAATGAAATCGGTCAGGAAGTCGTGCGCCAGTGAGACGATTTCCTTCGGCCACGTAGCGGACCACATCAACGTCTGACGGTCTGGGCGAATCTGGCTCACGATCTTACGCAGCTGAGGCTCGAAACCCATGTCGAGCATGCGATCGGCTTCATCCAGCACCAGGTAGGTCACACGGCGAAGGTTCGTCTTGCCCATGCTCAGCATGTCGATCATTCGACCAGGAGTACTGCAGACACATCAAAACACGTAACACCAATTATGTTAGCAAACACATTCGCACACAACGCCAAAACTCACCAATCGCAAGTGCACCTCACCAGATACAGATCTCCACACCGCGACGGAGATCAGCGATCTGACCGCCCTTTGGCACACCGCCGTAGATGCACGTGTTCTTGATCTTCGAACTCGCACCGAACTTGTTCGCTTCTTGCTGAATCTGCACCGCAAGCTCACGCGTTGGAGCGATGATGAGGACAATCGGACCGTCGCCAGGCTGCAGGTATGGCTGTAAGAGACGCAAAGAGACACACAAAGCAAAAGCGTCAGCACTGACGTGAGATGGCCATCGACACGCACTGAAGAGTAGAAAAGCAACCACGGGAGCGCCGAGCAGTCGAGTTGCGTGCTTCGTTTCGATCCGTCGACGATCAAATTCATTGACTAAATCGATCCCGTCTGGACGAAGAAGCTGGTGTGAGAGCTGGATGCTGTCCGACAAACGCCGAGGAGATTCTTTCGTTTCCGTTCACTTTGGCTCTTTCGCTTTCACATCGTCCCTTTCCAGGTAGCGAAATGCGAAGCGAGCCCAAGTGCTTCTCAATCGTGGGTGCGAACTACACAACGCGTACTTTGCCACGCACGCGCCATTCGATCGATCGATCACCCACGGACGGATCGCAATTCTTTCGGTGCGACTCGTTGAAGAAAAGAAAGCCATCTCCACACGACGGACACCAACTGGCTATGTGCAGCCAATGAGCAACGACGAGAACGCGGTCTGGACACCACTGTCCATGTTGCATCACGCGCCAGTCACCGTTGCACTCGTTTCCCACACACCACAACACCACAGCAGCGGTAGTTGATACAGGATATCAAGCAGCGCCTCGACACTTCTCTCGTGGTTTCGACTCCAAGCCCCGTGCGACGAGCACATAGTCTCGTGATTTTCGAAATCGAAAATGACAAAACCATACAACAGAAAGGAAAAGGCAGAGCGCACAGAATGCGCCTTGGCTTCAAACACAAACCTGAGCGTTGATGTGCACGATCGCTGGCAGCAAGAACGCCAACGTCTTGCCGGAACCGGTCGCGGAAATGCCCACCATATCACGGCCAGAGAGAGCCATTGGCCAGCCCTGGCACTGAATTGGCGTTGGGTTCTTGAAACCCAGACGCATCACTTCGTCCAGCACGTATTCTGGCAAGCGCACGCATGCAACGAATATTGTCAGCAACTCGTCGTCGTGCAAAGAGAAAGACCAACAATTAGACAGATCATACAACATACCTGGAAACGACGCTTCTTCGAAGGTGTACACGCACTTTGGGACACCCTTGCCGTGGACGTTGATGTCGTGCTTGCGCTTCCAGTCTTCGTACTCCTGTGGCGAGCGCTTGGTCACATCTGGGTGCTCGTAGTAGAAGTTCTTCTCAAACACAGGGAGCGTCGAGAGGTCCCACTTGATGTTCGAGTCCAAGTTCGAGCCCAGGTCGCCGCTGCCGCCACCACCGAACCCACCACGGCCGCCGCCGCCTCCATACCCACCGCCGCCAGAGTACCCACCGCCGCCAGAGTACCCGCCGCT
>JAASFO010000089.1:0-43714 GCA_023333815.1 Globisporangium recalcitrans | reverse complement strand
GAAGAGCACCTGAAAGAGCCGTCCAGGATCGACCTCGGGATCCGCACGTCCACGAGCATCGAGTGGCTCCGCTTCCGCCTGCTGCCGAGCCAGCGCCGACGCCTGAGCCACCAAGTGCGTCTGTGGATGTCGGACGCGCAATTTTGAAGCGAGTAATGCTCTGGCATTCTCAAGAGTATTGTTGCTGGCTGTTGGCAGAGTCGCGTGTAAGAGCAAGCGTGTGTTCGCACGGAATGAAAATGGTGTTCTAATGGAAGAGCTTCGTCAATGAAGACGAGAATTCCTTCGTCATCAAGACCCTGGAAATCCCACTGCACGCCCTTGCCGTGGAACATCCATCCGCTTTGTGAGTCGCGGGTGTCCTCGTCGAACTCTTGCTCGATCGCCAACTTCTGCGGCGACACACAGCGAAGACTTTTCAGCTCGCACTTGGTGTCTGTTGCTCAAAGGTTGCCATTTCATCGAAATCGCTTAAACGGAGCTGAATGTCCTCTCTACTTCTTAAACGGGTTTACAAAACCGCTTAAGTGGACGTCCTGCTATTGGCTGAAAAGAGAGAGCAGTCGCAACGTGGTTGGTGGAAAGCCACACAAAATATATCAGTGGCATCTCACTGGATTGGTGGAGATCTCTGCACTCCATTGTGATTCGCTGAAAACCAATCCGTGCGTGTGTGCTGCAAGAAAGTGCTTGTGGAGCAAGATCTGCATACAAATGGACACCAAACGAGTCGCTCCACTCACACAAGCAGCTCACAAGCAAAGAAGCAACAGAGAGCACACAGGCAGAAGGATCAAGGGAGCCCTCTCTCTCTCTCTCTACTAGCAGCAGACATGGCGACGACCGCGGAAGACGTCTCGAGTCTCAAGGAGCGCATCACGAGTCTCGAGGTGGAGGCCGAGAAGAAGGAGGCGCGCATCAAGGATCTGCAGCAGCAGGTGAAGAAAGCGGTGGACGCGAACGCCAAGAACCGCGAGCAGTTCTACATCACGACGGCGATCCACTACACGAACGGCCTGCCGCACATGGGCCACGCGTACGAGAACATCACGTCCGACGTGCTCGCGCGCTACCACCGCATCTTTGGTCGCGACGTGTACTTTTTGACCGGCACGGACGAGCACGGCCAGAAAATCGCGCAGACCGCAGAAGCCGCTGGCGTGACCCCCATGGAGCTCTGCAACAAGTACGCCGGCATCTTCCAGCAGCTGACCAAGGACCTGAACATGTCAAACGACAGCTTCATCCGCACGACGAGCGACCAGCACAAGAAGTTCGCGCAGTGGCTCTTCCAGCGCGCGCTCGACAACGGCGACGTGTACTTGGGCACGTACGAAGGCTGGTACAACGTGCGCGAAGAGACGTTCGTGACGGAGACCGAGGCGCAGCAGACCGACTACAAGGACCCTGCGACGGGCACGCCGTTCAAGAAGATGCAGGAGAAGTCGTACTTCTTCAAGATGTCCAAGTTCCACCAGCGCCTCGTGCAGCACTTCCACGACCACCCCGAGTTCCTGCAGCCCGAGGTGCGTCGCCAGGAGATCCTGCGCCGTCTCGAAGAGCCGCTGCAGGACCTGTCGGCGTCGCGCACGACGTTCTCGCACGGCATCCCGCTGCCAAACGACCCAGAGCACGTGATGTACGTCTGGTTCGACGCACTCGCAAACTACTTGTCTGCGATCGGGTACCCGAACCACGAGAACGCCAAGTACTGGCCCGCGAGCGTGCACATCATCGGCAAGGACATCACGTGGTTCCACTGCGTCATCTGGCCGTGCATCTTGATGAGCGCTGGCATCCCGCTGCCAAAGCGCGTCTTCGCGCACGGTTTTGTGAACGCGAAGGACGGCACGAAGATGAGCAAGAGCATCGGCAACGTCGTGGACCCGTACGACATGATCAGCAAGTTCGGTCTCGACTCGTTCCGGTACTTTATCGCGCGCTCGGCGCGCTACGGCTTCGACATGCCGTTCTCCGAGGACGATCTGATCAATATCCACAACTCGGAGCTCGCGGACACGCTCGGCAACCTGGTGCACCGCGCGGTGAACATCTGTAAGAAGTACTCGAACGGCCTGATCCCGGACGCCCCCACGGACGCGCCGTTCGACGTGTACACCCTTTTGCACGAGTCCGAGATCGCGTACAAGGAGTACGCGCTGCAGAACGCCTGCTTTGCGATCGTGCACGCGCTCAAGGAGACCAACAAGTACCTGACGGAGAAGGAGCCGTGGCACATGAAGGAAGACGCGCCGCGTCTCGTCGTCGTGCGCACGTGCCTGGAGGCGATCTACGTGATCGCGCACTTTTTGAGTCCGCTCATCCCTGGCGTCGCGGACAATATCTTTGAGAAGCTCGGCACGGCGCCTGTGCTGCTCACCGAGCTGTCCCCAAACTACGACAACCTCAAGGTCGGCACGGAGGTGAACGTGGGCGACATTTTGTTCAACAAGGTGCTGAGCGACGAAGAAGTGAAGAAGCAGGAAGAGACCGCCAAGGCGAAGCTCGCGCCAAAGACGCCAGCGGTCAAGGCGGAGAAAGCCGCGACGCCGCTCTTCGCGGCGCTCGACATCCGCGTGGGCGTGATCACAAAAGTGTGGAACCACCCGGACTCGGAGAAGCTCTACTGTGAGGAGATCGACGTGGGCGAGGACGAGCCAAAGCAGGTCGGCTCGGGGCTGCGCGCGTTCTACTCGCTCGAAGAGATGCAGGGACGCAAGGTGCTGGTGCTGCTGAACCTCAAGCCGGCGAAGCTCGGCGGCTTCAAGTCGCACGGCATGGTGCTCTGCGCGTCCGACGAAGCGCACGAGCGCGTGGAGTTCATTGAGCCTCCAGCGGACGCGCAGGTCGGCGAGCGCGTGTTTGTGGACTCGGAGAGCGGCGAGGCGCTGTCCGCCGCCCAGCTCAAGAAGCAGAAGGTGTGGGAGAAGTGCGCGCCGCTGCTGCTCACGAACGAGTCCGGCGTCGCGACGTACAAGGAGCAGGTGATCAAGACCTCGGTTGGTGCGTGCGCGGCCAAGACCCTCGTCAAGGCTCACATTAATTAGGTACTTGAAGCCCGTAGTAAAGCATCAGAGACAAGAGAGTAAAGCGCAGTAACTGGAAGCATGCAATTGAGTGAGTGCATGGCGGTGCCAAAATGGCTGGTTTGCATGTGGGCTCTCACATTTTTCCAGTCAAGCTGTAGAAATGACGCTCCTTTCTTGCCTGTCTCGCTCGCAGGATCTCTTGTTGACTTAATCTCTCCCTCCCCCCCTCTCTCTCTTCTCTCTTCTCTCTACGATCGAGTTGAGGAGCGCAGCGTGCGAGTGGAAGCAGACGCGCTCTCCGCTTGTTTGACTGCAGCGGTCGCAGCCGCAAGTCCGGCGACTGCGCGTTGCGCCGCTTTTCGACGGCGGCGAGGATCCGCGGCGATTTCCAAGACGACTTCCGCCTCCTCGTCTTCGTCGTCTTTTGCTTTTCCCTTTTTCACGCCATCGTCTGTCGGGTTTCCCTTCTGAGGGGGACTTGCGCCAGTTTTCCCATTCTTCTGTTGCGGAACGTGCTCCTTCTTGGGCTTCTTGGTCGCTGGAGAGGCACTCGGCGTGCTGGTGCTGGCTGCATCGAGCGAAGTCTGGCGCACACCAACACACAGTACCCAAACACATCCAGCCAGTCAGCCATTATTCAATCCGAATGTGTAGATCACAAGCCAGCCAGCAATGCACGCAACGCACCTTCTTCGCGCTCTTTGCTCCCCAGTTGTAAGGATCCGTCGAGCCCAGTTTCCCGCCCAACTTCGTAAAGTGCTTGGCAAAGAACTCGTAGTCCGGCTTGTCTTCAAACCCGGTCTCTCGGATCTTCTTGAGCATGAGCTTCCACTCCGCAGGAACTTTGCTGCAGAGCTGGTCGACGGTTGTCGCTTTCTTCACTCTCGCACCCTCGGCGTCGCTCGCCACTCTCTGCCACGGCAGACTGCCCAGCTGCAAGTAGAGGAGCACGTTCAGAAGCGCTTCAACGTCATCTCGTCTGCTTGGAGCTGCGGCAAAAAGGGGGACAAACAACACAGAATACGCATGCCACACGCGTTATTCACTGCTTAATGCGATGCCAAGGTGGCTCGAGATGTGAATGCAGATTTGGCGGGACTTACTGGCGCCAGCATGGCAGCTGAGACTCAAAAACGTGGGGGTTCCGACAATGCTGCCCACTTTGTGGTCCTTGTGCTTGCCCGTGGCCATCACGTAGCGGTCCGAAATACCGAAATCTAGACAGTAGACCTGCACACATCTTGTGAGGAGAGAAAACAAACAACTCGACCACAGGACAGACGAGCGAGCTCGCGTACTTTGTTCTCCTTCTCGGCGCTCATCATGAAGTTCTCAGGCTTGACGTCCACGTAAATGATGTTGTTCACGTGCATGTGCTGGAGCGTGTCGAGGATCTCGACCCCCAAGCGCGCTGCGGTCGCCGACGGGATCGGACCTTCCTCTTGAAGCACGGTCTCGAGCGTGCGTCCAAGGCGCTCGAGCACCAGAAAGCGGTAGCCCTGCCACCAGTGCAACAGCGCCATCATCTGTCGTCACTCCATGTCCATATATATACACACACACTCACTCACACGCAGAAGTGCAAGCAAGTGGCTAACTAGAAGCCCACATGCCGCCTTACCTTGTCTTCTCCGTACGCGCCATCCGGGAGCATTGGCACGCGCGCGTGGTCGCGCAGACTCGACTGGTAGACCAGGTACTCGGCGTAGAGCGCGTCGGCGTTGCGCTCTGCAAGCGTCTTCTTGCGCTTCTTGTTCTTCGCCTTCGCCGCCGGGATCTCCGGGATCGGCGACACTTTCATCACGAAGCGCGCGCATTTTCCAGCGCTCACGGGCTTTGTCGGCTCCACTGCAGCATGGACAAACGGAACAACGGAAACTCACTCATGTCCATGCACAGAGACTCACGCTCACAGCAAGGCAGCGAGCGCGGGAGACTGGCTACTACGCACCTGCATACACGTCGCTGCAGGCGCCAGAGCCGATCTTCTTGCCGAGCGTCCAGTTCTTGAGCGTCAGCCCCTCCATGCTGCTTGCTCCTTTCCTTTTCAGTTGTGATGAGATTCTTCTTCCTGTTGTTGAGGCTTTTTCTGTGAAAAGATACCCAAATTGTGATCTTGAAGCCAGAAAGAGGAACTCGAGCGACGCTATTGGACGAAAAGGTCAAAATGGGGACAAGAGGGACTTGTAATTGGCTAAAACGACAACCAGATTTTTTCACACAAATTGCAGACAACTGAAACTCATCATGCAAAATGCAAAATGCAAAATGCAGGATAGAAAGTGTGGAAAGCTTCGTATTGATGCCCTCACTTCCTTGCTACAGACTCAAACGGAGACGTGGACGGACCGACAGTCACATGCAACGACTCCAGCACAGGTGTGTTGCTGCACTTGCCATCTTAGAGGCGCGCGACTGTCACGTTACTGCGCACATACTCCGAGCTGTGCACACCAATGAATCCGAGAGAACCAGGTAGGTATGCGTCAGTACAGGAAAGCAACAAGTGGATCAAGAACCAAGAACACCAACGTACTTGATGTCCGCGAGACGCGCAGTCCCCGCGAAGAGCATGGCGTGCTTGAGCTCGTCGTTCAGGATCCGGAGCACACTCAGCACGCCGTCTTCGCCGCTGTGCGAGAGCCCCCACAGCACAGGGCGGCCAATGAACACCGCACGCGCTCCCAGCGCCAGCGCCTATTACAAGCAAGCACATACAGATAGAAAGCCAATGAGGACCGCGCTCACGATAGGCAGCAGCCTTGCAAATGCACACACACACACACACACGAACCTTGAACACGTCGGTTCCGCGACGCACGCCTCCGTCCATGTACACTTCGGCGCGGTCCTTGACCGCCTCGATGATCTCTGGCAGCACTTCGATCGTGGACGACACGCCGTCGAGCTGACGCGCACCGTGGTTGGACACGAGGATCGCCTCGCAGCCCATCTCGACCGCGAGCTTGGCGTCCTCGCCCGTGAGCACGCCCTTGACGACCACCGGGAGCTTCGTGATGCTCTTGAGCCATTTCACGTCCTCCCAGTTGAGCGTCAGGTCGAAGAGGTTGCCCACGTACTGTGCGAGCCCCGAGTCCTTCAGGCTCGAGACGCCATGTGCGTGCTCGCCGCCGACGTGCGCAAAGTTCGCGAGCTCCAAGTGCTTTGGCAGCGAGAAGTGGTTGCGCACGTCCGGCTCGCGGTGACCCAGCATCGGTGTGTCGACCGTGAGCACGATCGCCTTGTAGCCAGCCTTCTCGGCGCGCAGCACGAGGTTGCGCGTGAGCTGGCGGTCCTTGAACACGTACAGCTGGAACCAGCGCAGACCGTCGCCATTGGACGCAGCAACGTCCTACTGATCCAACGCCACACAAATACCATTAGAGACACAAATACGTATACCGTACACACAAGTCAAGCCAACAGACAGACGCACCTCAAGGCTCGTGGTCGAGATGGTGCTCAAAATGAAGCAGTTGCCGGTCTTGGCGGCAGCGGCGCTGCTGCCGAGCTCCCCCTCGGGGTGCGCCATGCGCTGCATCGCGGTCGGCGCAATGCACACCGGCGTCGCGATGCGCTGTCCGAGCACGGTCGTGGAGATGTCCATGTTGGACACGTCGCGCAGCACGCGCGGACGCAGCGTCAGGCGCTTGAACGCCTCGCGGTTCTCGCGCAGCGACACCATGTCGTTGGCGCCGGACGCGTAGTAGTCGTACGCGTTCTTGGGCAGGTACTCCTTCGCGTAGGCTTCGAACTCGAGCACGTTGAGCGGCGCGCCGTCGCTCCCTGAGACGATCTTCATGATGGTGCTTGGGAATGAATGAGTGGGTTGAGAGAGAGAGAGAGAGAGAAAAGGAGAGTGCACTTGAGCTTGTGCGTCAATGCGTCAATGCGTCAATGCGTGCGCTTGTCCTCTTTCGCTCTGCTGCGACTGGAGGGAACCTGAACTGATGCGCGTTCTTGAAGGAGAGCAAGCATTGCGTTTACAAGATGGCTTTCAAGGTTGTCATATCTGCTGATCCTCGCATTCTTATCTTTACCTTTTTAGAAGAAGTAATCCATCTTCAGTCCCACGCAGATGTTACTTTCATGCTGAAATGGCGTTTATAAGGTTTGTTTTGTTTGATGAAGCGGTTAAAAGAGGTGTGAGATGAGCTGCTCAGCTCGGTAGAGTACCGGTATGCTGCCAGTATATCATCTCTGGACCGGTTCAGCCTGGTTGCAAGTGAACCGGTCCGCCAATTGAGTTTTGCATTCTGTTCTTTTTCGCTGTCAGAGCTGATTGGCTGAGTACGAAAAGACTGGACGAAGAACGACGGCAAGGCAAAGAAACACAAAGAAGCCAAAGCGCTGCTCCTCCGTACTTCCGTGCTCACTCACGAGACAAGCGCGCGACTCGCAGCAAGCAAGACATCCATCAGTCCGTCATCATCAAGTAGGAAACCATGGGCGGCAAGGCTAAGTTCACCAAGCACACGGCGAAGGATCTGGCGGAACGACAGAGCCAGAAGAACAAGGGTGGGGGTGGTGCGGGCATCCAGACGCGTCTCGTGGCCAAGCTCAACTTCACGTGCGATATCTGCATGGTGCGTTATTAGGAAGGATCAGTCTCTGTGTGTGTGATCGTCGTGCGCTTTGCGTGTAGGTATTGGCGTGGGTACACGTCTCGTTTGTCTGATCTTGATGGCTGACGATTGCTGTTTGTTTTGTGTGGGATGATCTCTTGTGTAGAGCGCTTCGCCGGACATCAAGTCGTACGAGGCACACTACCTGAACAAGCACCCAAAGGCGGCGTTCGACAAGGAGGCGATGGTCAAGAAGGCCGAGGCTGCGCGTGCGGCGAAGCTTGACCAGGAGGCGAAGCTCGTCGCGGGCTCGCACCACAAGAAGAAGTAAAGCGCTCTTCCGCAGTGGACAGCAGCAGCGCCTCATCGTTATTTCAACTCGCCCTCTTAAGCTCTGACGACGCCTCTATTCAAGCCAACAGCAATGCATTCTCCTCTCGACCAACCGTCGCAGGTGTCCCAGTAGGTGGTGGACCAGTTTCCCAGTGCCTGTCGTCACCCTGAGTGTCGTCATTCATTTACTGGAGGCAGCGTTGCCAGGAGAAAGCGAGAGCGAGCAGCTCTGGATCGCAGTCGCTTTTGTGTTTTTGTACCCTACCGTCACCTTAGCAGGAGTGATTGCTGCGTAGTGATGACATCAAGCAAGGGCTCTATATTAGCTAATATTGCATTCAAAACCACGCCGCCATATCGCCAGTGCAGTTGCGTTTTCACTGTTGATCCATTCCATGAGTTTACGACCAAGGTGGCCATCATGTTCAACTCACAAGTTGGAGCTTTATTGCTGCTGCTGCTGCAAGAGGAGAAGAGCAACATGCGGACATTTAACCCAAAGCTCTCGCTAATATACTCACACAGATTGTTCTAAGCTCCAAAAAAGCGCATTTAGAGATCACCTGCAGTCTTTATTTCCATCAGTGTGTGTTTTTACACCTCGTAAAAAGAATCTGTCCACGCGTAATTACGCGCGAGGTTAACCTCACTCCACCACTGACACTGCTTTTGTGGCACACGCTTTCCTTCACTGCCCTCCCCCTCCCTCCTCCGTCCGTCCGCTGCTATTTGGATCCCAATACTTAAGGACCTTCCACTCCAGCCGCCATCCCCATTGCCAGCATGTTGTCCTCGTCCCGTGTCGCCCTCCGCTCGCTCGCGCGCCGCGCGTTCGCCACCGACGCTGCCGCCGCGTCGGCCACGCCGACCAAGGTCACGCTCAACCTGAACACGCCATACGAGTCGTTCTTCAAGAACGCGCAGGTGGACTTGGTGCAGATCCCGGGTCTCGTCGGCGAGTACGGTGTGACCGCTGGCCACACGCCGATCATCGCGCAGCTCAAGCCGGGCGTGATCAAGGTCCACGTCGAGCGCGAGAAGGACGTGCAGTCGTTCTTCACGCCAGGCGGCTTTGCGCTCACGCACGCCAACTCGGTGACCGACATTGCGTGCGTGGAGCTCGTCAAGGTCGAAGACATCGACGCCTCGGCCGCGGAAGCCGGCTTGAACAAATACAAGTCCGCGCTCGCCACCGCCGCGGAAGGCTCGCAGGAAAAGATCGACGCCCAGATCGGCGTCGAGACCCACCAGGCCATGCTCTCGGCTCTGACCGGCAACTAGATCTGACAACCCTCCCGCGCGTGATCGATCAGTCGAGTGTGTTCGTGCGAGCTGCAACCAGATAAGAAAGTATAGCGCCGACAACCAGCAGCAGTCGTCGTCGTCACCACCACCACCTCCGCCGTCATACCACTCGGATCCGATTGATTCCTCCCGCCGTCCCGTGATATTTGGCCGCGAGAGGAAGCAGAAAGAGGGAGATGAAGACAGATGAGGAAGATGATGATGAGGATGATGCATGGACGCGTATGTGAACGAAATGAAACCAAACAAAAATGAAGAATGCCAAGTGAATCACGCCCTAGCCAGAGAGAGAGAGAGAGACGATTGAGCTGCTGATGAGGAAGAGACGAAGAGATCGAGAGCAGGGTGGGGTGGAGCGACACGCGGAGCGAATTCGTAACCGAGCTTTCAATCTGAATACCATCCATCCTGCTCCTTCCTCTCTCTCTCTGTCGCGCTCGTCTTGATCTGATCTGTCTGTTTATCTATCGCTCGCTCATGCATGCTCTCTGTCTCACTCTACCGAACGCTCGCTCCATGCATTTGCCTTTCTCGCCCAGATCACACTGTCGCTTTGGGCAACGTGGCTGTGAAAAGCGGATCGATCCGCTTCTGACTCTTGAAGCGACTCCTTGGAAGAGACAGCAGCGTGCGGCGCTTCACACATTTGCCACCTCACCTGACTTGTGTCTGTGCAGCACAGCATTATACACAGACAGATCCCAGCCAGCGAGCAATAGCAGCATTCACCAGCAGCAGCGCGTCGCAGGAACATGGCCGACATGGACGTCTCTGCGGGTTGCGGCTCGCAGGTCATCAAGGTGGTCCTGCCACGTACATCATGGCGTCGACCGAGGACGAGCGGTACGAACGTACACTGAGGCTGTGCTTATTATGGTTCTCCTAGGATCTGTGAGAACGGCTCTTGATGGATAGATCGCACATCCATATCGCGTGCATGCAGGTTCCGCCGAAAGAAGACGTGCCACATCATCGCCGAGTGCCTCAAGCGCGAGCGTCGCGGACGCCGTCAAGGCGCTCATCCACGCCGAGTGCAGCGCGGCACGCTACATGATCGTCGTGCAGACGTTCATCGGCCAGCAGCGGCTGCAGGACGTGCGCATCACGTCGCGCTGCCTCTGGGACAACGACCACGACAACCACGCGTCCGCGGTCTTCAACAGCGTACGTTCGTGGTTAATGCTGGTGCTTGTTGGTGCGTTGCTGTTGTCTGTCGCTCAATATTGCCACCTTCTGCCATGTTTGCAGCAACACATCTGGGCGACGTGCGTGGTCTTTGGCTTCTACGCCGACTGGCAAAATGCCATTGCCGCCAAATGGAAAGAGCTGTGCAACGCATGATGTCTTTCTTATACAAAAGAGGTGGCGGATACATATATTTCGTTTCTATAAATTATTTCTCATGTTTTGCGGTCTGGTGTCTTGTTCATTCATTGTGCATGCGCGAGGGAGGTAGATCTTGGTGTCGCTCGTCTCGTCTTGTTTGATACTTGGTGCTGCTCGTGCTGGCTCGCAAATCTTGTTGTTTCTGCTTGTGTTTCTTGTCAGGGGTGATCCTATTTGTCTTCTTCTTCTTCGCACTTGGTTGCTGTCTTCATCTTCTCTCCATGCAAAAGGGGAGAGGGATGGGAGGGGGGTTACATACTTTACACAAAATCACACAACCAAAACCTTTCGAGTGCTGGGGAGGGAGGAATCCGGGGCGACCCAACTCGCTTCGTCAGCACCCTCGCACGCACGCGTTCGCTGTCTTCTAATGGACGGCAACGTCAGTCGCCACACACTTGCTAAGCCGAGTTGAGCATCTCCCACGTGATCTGGAGGTCCAGGTCCCCCTCGTGCGAGCAGAGGTGGTCGAGGTTCGCGAGGATCAGCTCCACTTCCAGACGCAGCTCGTTGATCTTTGGGTACGTGATGAACTTCATCGACTTGCCGTGGCACGCGTCCATGGCCTGCATCTTCACATTGATCAGCGCCTCGCGCTCCGTGGGACCGTCGCCCAGCGAGATGACGTGGCGCGGGATCGACGACACTTCTTCGTCGTCGTACATCTCCCACACGGGGAACACTTCGTGGTTGAACGCCTCGATCTTCCATCGTCGCGGGCAGTCCGGGTACAAATACTCGTACGTCGAGCGCGCAGACACGACCTTGATCTGCGTGTTGAGGAACGAAATCACGCGCGGCATGAACAGCGACGCCGAGAGCTCGACCCAGCCAGTCTCGGCGGCCGTCACGATCACCACGCGACCGCAGCTCAGCGCCTTCTCCAGCAACTGCACGACCGAGTTCTCCAGCTCCTTGAGCTCTTCGTGCACGTCCGCGGGGATCTCCGGCTTCTCGTTCACGTACTTTGGGCACAGACCGAGCTTCGCGATCGCAGACGACGCCATCAGCGTGTCGTCTTTATTATCCAGAGGATAACATCAAAGGCAAACAGAGATTGTGAGTTTCAATGGCGTTTGGACGAAGGAATGGAGCGCCTCACACAGCATCCACTGACGAGCGAACGTACCCCAGTCAAAGAAGATGATCACGTTGTCCTCCTGCTTGTTCACGCTTGAAGACGACGACGCGTTCGCCATCATTGCGCTGTTCGCCGCGACTTCGAATGCCGCGTCCAGCGACAAACTGGTGCAGCTCTCTTCCACACACACGTCACCGCCGCTTCTTGTGTTCGGAGCCATGTCGCTTCTTGTACTTCTACGAGGAGGTGCTGCTGCTGTTGTAGCAGTAGCTCCGCTTGTGGTTCTTGATGGCTTCAACTGCGTACGTACAGTAGACCAGTCGCGCGCAGTGGTGCTTCTCGTCTTCACGACAACTCTTTCCGTCAACAAGAACGAACGAAAAATGTACCCGCTCTCCGAACGATCGATCGGCCGAGTGATAGATAGATAGATACCTCAATCAATCAAGGCGGAGACGTATGCACGTAGCGCGTCCTATCAAGCGGTGACAGCTGACAGCGATGGCTTCTTCTTCACTGAGAGACCAAGAGAGACCGATGTGGTGGTGGTTGGTTGAGTTGGTGGTTCTGATGAAGCGGATCAATCGAGAGACGCCGCCGCACACAAGGGGAAGAGAAGGTGAGAGAGAGACAAGCGAGACACCCGGACGCACACGCTGCTGCTTGTCGCTTATGCGCGCGGAGGTCGAGAGAGTTCGAGGTGGTGCGAGCGTGTGCTGCTTGCTGCCGGTCGTGTGCTTCTGTTCCCCAACAAAACCAGAACTGACTAGGTTGATGGCAATGCCTCACACAAACGCACACAAACGCTCGCCCACACCCGCTAACGCCCGCTAACAAACACCCGTGCACACTCTTGACGCAAGTTGCACTGATCATCGCTACTTTCCGCCAATCGTCGATCAGAAACCAAAGTTTCGTCCAATCGGAGGCGGATTACGAGATCAGGAGTAGGGGATAGTTGGTTGCATTTTCGTTTCTTTTTCTCTTGTGATCTGTGCGAGAGCGTTGCTCTATGCCACTTTGCAAGAGCTCAGATGATCTCCGTATGTATGTCCATTCACATTGTTGCCACTGACTAAATACGAGACTTTTTTGACGCGCATGGATAGAGACGAAAAAGAGGTTGACGCTTTGTTTTCTGGATTCCTCGTGAGACAGAAAAACCATGTCTCGCAGTCCTGTTGTTCTATCAACTTTGCAAAAGAGGCTGAGTGTTTCTATTCTGTTCTATCTGACTGGGAGTCTTCTGCAGCTCGAGATCCTTGTTGCATTTAGAGTGGCCATGTTCATTGGTGCTGTTGGCAAATGCGTCTTGCGATGAACTCAGTCGCTCTTATCTCATACCTCCTGTTGAGTGCTGTGTGTGTGTGCGCTTTGAGAGTGCAGCTGGTTGCTGATCCGTGTGCCCATTTCGTGGTCGTCCCACTGCGCCGATCCTCAGGAGCTGCACGAGCTCCCGCGCGAGTCGCTGCACGCACGACGCCATGACTGACGCGTCAAACATGGCATGTCGCGCGGTTGTGTGTCGCTCCGTGTATCACAAACGGACACTCACGCTGGATCTCTTGCTCACAAGCTCGCACCTTCGGATCGTCAATGGGAGAAGAGGCGGAGGTGCATTGACGTTATTTGGCCATTTCTGATCTCAATCGCTGCCTCTCTGGCTTTACAGTCAGCAAGCACCTTAAGCAGCAAGTTCGTCCATCACATGCGTTCTCTAAAATATATTATTATGGCTCGCGTTTGTTGTTTCTCTCGCTTCTTCTTGCATGACAAGCAGCGGTGGCAATTCTCGCCTGTATGCGTGCGTCTAGTTGCTCGGTCTATAATCGTGTGTGTGAGTGAGGAAGGGAGTGTGAGAGCATCAGGGTCAGCCTGCGTTGACTTGCACCAGCCTCTACTCCTTCTCTCCGCGACGCCCCGCGGTGCGGTTCTTGGCGAGCTTGTTCGGGTTCACCTCGTCCCACTCGATGCCGATGATGCGGTTGAGGAACTTGCTCTCCTGCTGCTTCTCCGGCTGCTCATTGCGCTCCTTGAAGATCGCATAGCACGTCTTGCACACGCGCTTCGGGTCGCGCACCGCGGCGCCTCGGCGCGTGCGGCCGGGAAAGCCCATCGGGAACTTGTACATCTCGATCGACAGCGCGCAGCACTCCGAGCAGCAGAAGCGTCCGCAGTGCGTGCAGTTGCACTTGCGGTGTCCAAACTTGATCTTCTTGTTGCAGAGCATGCACTCCGAGCGCTCTTTCTCCGTAATGTACGTCGGCGGGAAGTAAATGTGCGCCAGCAGCAGCTTCGTCGACTTGCGGTCCAGCTTCTCAAACACGTTCTTGCCGTCCGTGTCCTCCACGTCCATCTTCGCGCCGGCCTTCACGAGCGCACCGGCGATCTGCAGCAAGCCGCTCCCGATCGCGGTGTGGATCACCGTGTGGCTCTCGTGCATGTCGTTCGGGTTCGCCCCAAACTTCAGCAGCATGCGCGGGATGATCACGTTGTCGTCGCGCGACGTGATCACCGAAATGATCAGCGGCGTCAACTTGCGCGAGTTCTTCACGTTCGCGCTCGCGCCGTTCTCCAGCAAAATGTGCACCATCGCAGGCGTCTTGGTCGCCGCAAAGTGCAAAGCCGTGTTGCCCTTGTCGTCTTCCAGGTTCACCAGATCTTCCAGCGGCTTGAAGTGCTCCAGCACCACCTTCACAAGCGGCACACTGCCGCTCTTCACGGCAAGGTGCAGACCCGTCTGTCCGTGGTTCGGCTCGCGGGCGACCAATCCATCCGCGCCTTCCACACGCAAGTGCTGCACAACGCCGCGGAGGTTTCCCTTGGCGCAGAGCTCGTGGAGCGTTCCGATCGGCTGGCTCTTCATCATGGGCTCGGCACCGCCGTCCATGGTCATGCGGATCGACTCGCGCGGCAGACCATCCGACTTGACTGGAGACGACGGCATGTTCGCGGCGGTGTTGCGCATGTCCGAAGGTCGCACTGGGAAGCCATCTGGTGATTGGTCCTCGGGGTCCGAGTCGCCGAACTCGTTGACATTGTCAATGAACGCAATGCCAGTCGTCTCCGCCACTTCCGGCAAGACTGGAACGGTGTTCGACCCGGTCTCAATCGAGTAGTGGCCGAGCATCGCCACGCTCGAGCTGCTCTTTTGGCGCGTCTCTGGGAGCACGTTCTCGTCCACATGGTACGTGTTGTCGTCGTACTTGTGCTCATCGGCTTCCACGACAAACGCGTCATCCTCCTCTTCGGCGAAGTCTTCAGAGACTCTGTCGTTCTGGGCAGGCTTGGTCTCTTCTTCCTCTTCTTCCTCGCTGCTTTCGTCGTCAAAGCCCAGATCATTGGAGACAGAGCCCATCATCATGATCTCCTCCACTTCCTTTGACATCGTGTGGTTCAGCTTTGGAGCACTTTCAGTCTGCACCGGAGTGGCGACCGGTGCTGCGACAGGCGCAGGTTCAGCCTTGCCAGGAGTTGGAGCAGGGGCTTCAACAGCGGCAGCAGTGGTGACAGCAGCAGCGACCGCCACGACTGGCGCTGGCTGCTCGATCGTTTTCTTCGTGTGGACTGGACTGGCAGGCGGCGAGACTGCTTTCGGGGCTGGCTTTGCCACGGCTGCAGGTACAGCAGCAGCAGCAGCAGCAGTGGGCTTCTTTTCGGTTTTAGCTGGAGTTGGAGCTGGCACTGGAGCTGGCACAGGCGCTTTCGCTCGTGGCTCCTTCTTCTGCTGCTGTGGAGCTGGCACAGCTGGTGGGACACTCGGCTTTTGCTGCTGCTGCTGAGGAGGAGGCGATGGCAGCTCAGTCGGATGCTGGTACGGCACCGACGGACGTCCCTGCGACGAGTGCGTCGATGCTCGGTTCTGCGAAGACTGGCGCTGGGTTTGCGGCGGCTGCATCCCCTTGTTCGACGCTCTTCCGGTGCTCGGTGGAGGCGCAGAACCAGTCGGGCTCGTCGGACCGTTGCTGCTCGTGACAACAAACTGGCTCACGCGAGGCACCGACGCGCGCGGCGGCATCTTGTCCATGTCCGGCGAGATCTTCTTAAAGCGCAGCGTCGCAGGCAAGTCGCACTCTTGCAGAAAGCCCACGACCTGGTCGAGCGTCATCTTGGTCGTGTCCGCCAAGTTGATCGAGAGCAAGATATCGCCCGGACCGACGTTCTTGATGCCAAAAGGGAAGCCTTTGCCCGTGATGCGACTCACCTGCACGCCCGTGTTCTCAGTCTCGAGCGTCGTGAGCGCGACGCCCAAGTCGCCGCCTTCCCAGATCAGCTGGTACTCGATCATCTCGTCCGTGTCCGAGTCGACGACGGACTCGACAAAGCTGCCCACGAGGTCGGCGTACTCGGCAGCTTGCTGCTCCATCCACGCAGCCATGTTTGCTGCTGGTTGTTGCTTCTTGCTTCTTGTGTTGTGAAGATGAAAAGGAGGGAGGGAGGGAGGTTCTCTCTCTCTCTCTCTCTGCTCTTCTTGCTCGGACGCGGATCTCGCTTGTTGACCACGCGTATTCTTAGACACCTATCGACGGCGGCGCTTTATTTAGCAAACGCAGGGACGGGGAGGGAATGCAGATAGATAGATACGCTGCTGCAGCTTCTGGTGGAGCGTAGTGGCGCGCGGGGCTTTGAGCGAGAGAGTGCGGGAGGCGTGCTGGTTGCGGACGCTGGACGGGAAATGCCGTTGTGAGCGACTGACCGAAAGCGTTTGCTTGCCTTCCTTCGTGACCTCACCCAATCAGTCTCACACAAGAAAGAAGGAAAGAAAATCATGTGCTTGTTTTAGAAATCCTCTCGTTCGAAACTCTGAGATCGTTACACATCCCAAGAGAGTGTCCTGAAAAGGACACATTTTGGGTCAAAAATGATGCAGGTTCTCAAACAGGAACTGGATGCAAAAAAGCATGTCTGATTGTTGCTGCATTTTGTGTCGCTTAACTATGATCCAACTGAGAATATGGAGTCAGCTATACTAAACAGCAGCGTCCAGATGTATGCAAATGGCTTTGGTTTTGCCCTCTAGATGCATACTCTGTCTGTGCAATTGGAAACTTTGAAGTTGGGAACGAGTTTTCGAGAATCTCCAAGTTCTAGACAAACCAAAAGACTGCGAATCAAAGCTGAGCTGGAGATGTAGTTTGGTGTGTGTGAATCTTTTTTCGTCAGCTCTGAGCACACGAACGCTTCCACAAGCCAGCGTGGCGACAGCAGACTGCTGGGATAAATGGTCCAGTGTCCCATTTCTCACGCCACAGTCCGACTCTATACAGTAGCTGCAAATTTTATCTGACAGGCAGGACGCCATGCGTGCATGCATTTCGTGCAGCGAATTTTTCAGTCCACCCGCATGCGCATGCTCGCTTTCCGAGATGCAGCATGCAGTATGAAACCGGGAGCTCTAGCAGATCGCGTGGCTTGCAGTGAAGGCGCCGACGCAAAAGACGAACGCTCTTTCCAGATCTGCTGTCAGTGTCTGTTCGGGTTTTGCTTTGCTCCCGAATGTCTGCCAGCCTTATGCCATGCTCGTCGTCCCTTGTGTGCATCTCTTGTCATTCATTGCCACCTCCTCAATTCGGTGATGAGAAGCTGGAGTTGACTTGGCTCGAGTAAGCGCGCTGACTCCTTGAACTGAACTCTTTGCGCCAAAAAAGGGCCAGCAAAACGATCTTTCAGGGTTCTGGCACGCATGAAATGAGCGAGCCCTTGGCGAAAGTGGAAGGAGCCGCTCCGAATATGCAACTCGAGCACTATCCGCTGCCTCTCGAACTGTTGCTGTGTCAACTGTCCGACGAATGGTGCGGAGCTGTGTGTGCAATCAAATCCAAAGACATGGCGACACACACTCGGTTGGTGAACGAATGCAAACTCGACAAGTTGTTGTGATCGTTGCACTGCTCGTTTGCGATGAGGCGTTTGTTCTATTCGTTGCCGAAGCAACTACTGAGTCAGTCTACATCATCTCGTTTCAGGTCCCCTGTTCTTCAGTCATCAGTTCCTGACGCCTGTAGTGTCTTGATGCATCATGTCTCTCTAACAGCGAAGCTGCTGTCGTTGTTGTTGTTGCTGTTGTTGTTGCTGCTGCTGTGCTGAGAAGTCGGAGATTCGTTCGAGGTTGCTCAGGAGTTGATCGAGTTCTTTCGCAGGAGCTGAGAAGGACATCCCCGACCGCTGAGATGGCACACGACGAGCAGACGACGGTGAGATGTTCTCTGGCGAGTTCGTCGTCGCAGCCGTCGTTGCCGTCGCGTTGCTTCTGGAGAAACTCTCGTTTGTGTCATAGCTGTTCTTTGGATGCTGCTGGAGATGTTGTCGGCGCGGCTGCTGCTGCGTCTGTCGCTGCTGAAGCATTTGGATCGATCGCTGGAGCTTCGTGATCGCCGAGTTGCGTTCATTGAGATCACGGAGGAGTGCCTTCTCATTTGAGAGCAGCACAGTGCAGCGCTTCCGCTCGCTCTCCAGCTGGTCCTGAATCGCTTCGATCTCCTCGACTAACTCTGCAGTGTGTCCTTCCACAGTCGATTTCATTTGCTCCTGGCACTGCATCAGCAGCCGGACCCGCTTCACTGCTTCGTCGCGCTGCTTCTGGACCACATCCTTCTCGTTGTGGACGTGCTCGATCGACTGACGCAGCTTGGCGATTTCGGATTGGTAGGACTCTGACAACGACGACACTTCGCTCAGACGACGCTTTAGATCCTGCACCGACTCGCTCTCTCTCGACGTGCTTCGGTTCATCTTGTTCAACTGGGCTTCCAGGTGTCGGATTTTCTGCTTGTACGCCTTCACCTGCGCGCTCAGCGCAACGAGGTCGGTTTGGTCCACCTTTGACTGATTTGCCAGCGAGATGACTTTCTCGCCGAGCTCCAAGTTGCGCTTGCCAGCGGCTTCAATGCGACCGAATAGCTGCGTCATCTCTGTTTCCATCTGCCTGCGTTCTCTCACCAGCTTCTTCTCGCGACTGCTTCGTTCGTGGCGACCATTCTCAACCGACTTTGCTGCATCTGCCAATCGCTCTTCAAGACGTGAAATCTCCTGCTTCCCCGCCGCCAACTCCATCTCTCTCTGCTGCACCTCCTCCACTGACGCTTGCACCTGCTCTTCACGAAGACTGAGCTCGCGTTGGATTGCTTGGATCTTTGCTTCCAACGCTGATTTGTCCTCTTCAAGTGCCGACATCTGAGTTCGAAGATCGCTCACCTTGCGCGCCTCCACTTCCACGCCTCGCTGCCATCGTGACCTCGTGTCTTCCAACTGATCTTCCCATGACGCCTTTTCTCGCTCATAGAGAACCAACTGCTTCCCTGCACTCTCGAGCGCAGCGATTTCGTCTTCTTTCTCGTGCAGCTGGCGGTACAAGTCATCGATCTTGGCATTGAGTCGAGAGCTCGTCCCCGACGCTTCGACTCTGAACCGATCCAGCTCGTCGATCGCAGACTGCCGCTGCATGTCAAGCGTGGCATTCTTCTTCTTGAGAACCCCGACTTCCTTCTGCAGCTTCTCCAGCTCTTCGTATGCAGATGCAGCGCTTTCCTCCTCATTCAACAGCTCCTTGAAACCGAAATCAAGCTTTTCAGCGAGCGACGTTCGACAATCGTGCAGTTGCTGGTACTTCATCCTCGCATTCTCCAGCTCGTGCTCCAGACTGCTGACGTTCTCACGAAGATGCACCACGTCGAACGACACTTGGGTACTCTTCTCATCTCGCTCGAGGATCTCGCCTTGTAATCGCTGGATGTACCGCTCTTTCTCCGCAATGCGACCATTCAGCGCAGAGATTTCTTGCGTTAAAGACAGCTTTTCGCTTGTCAGCTCATCCTTTTCATGCTTGAACTCGTTGCGAAGGCGCTCTTTCAAGTACGAGATCTCACTGCGAAGCGTTGAGACCATCACGCCATGGTCTCTTGACGACAACCGAGATTTCGCTGATCGCAACTCCGATCTCAGCGTATCGAGCTCCTTTCGTTGGGCTGCCAGGTCGACCTTGAGTGCTTCTTTCTCTCGTTGCAGCGTGGACACCAGCGCTAGCAGCTCCTGGCGCTGGGACTCTCCGTCCTTTCGCGAGTGATCTTCAGACACGAGCAGTTTCTCTCTCAAAGAGAGCAGGTTCGATGCATTCTCCAGCTGAACCTGCAGCTCCTTGACCTCATTTTGCTTCGCACTGATCTCCAGCTTCGCTGCTGCCAGCTGCAACCTGGAGTCTGCAAGTTGCTGCTTCAAATCTGCAATGACTTGCTCTTGTTCTCGCTGTTTGATATCGAGGCTCTGGATCTTCGACGTAGTGGACTCTGTCTGGGACTGTTGCACCAAGCTCGCCTGTGTCAGCGCTTGGAGCTCGACCCGCAACCGCTGGTTCTCGGCGCTCGCAGTCTGCAGGTTCTGAATAGTTTGCTGCGCTAAGCTGCTTTCATCTACCAAGCGATCGCACTCCTGGCTCTTCATCCGCAGCTGCTGCTCAAGGTCGAGGCATCGTGTCTGCACCTCGGCTTCCTTGCGCTGCATCTTGAGCTCGAGCTGCTCGATCGCCTGGCTGAACCCCGTGAGGCTGTGCTTCGCGTCTTTCAGCTGATTCTCCGCGTCGAGTCGGGACCGCTCCATGTGCAGCTTCTCCTGCTCCCACGCGCTCTGCTTACCACGCAGCGCGTCGATCTGTTCGCCCAGCGACCGGTTCTCCGCCACTACTTGTGCAAACGCCTGCGCTTTCGCATCCGCATCGTCCCCTGTCGTGGTGGACTTCCTCGACAAATACTTGCGCAGCGTGTCGACCTCTTTCTTGTACCGCTCTTCGCGCTGGCGGTAGAACTCGACCTGGCAGCTCAGCGCCTCGATCGTGCTCTTCTGTTCCGCATGCAGCTGGTCCACGACGGAGCCGTAGAACGATGGGTCCTCGACGTACTTGCCACCAACGCTGCTGCTGTGGCTCTGGTTGTTGTTATTGCTGAAAGTGCTGGCGTTGTTGTTGTTGTTGTTGTTATTGCTGCTGCTGCCGAGCGCCACGCCACTGCCAGAGAGCGGCATGTACGACAGCGGAGGAGACGCGCTGCTCTGCACCATGGTGGTCGGTAGTCGAGCGTATTGGCGCGCGCTGGTGCTGGTGCGGATTCTCGGAGCTGCTGGCGAATTGCTCTGTCAACCCTGCCACCAAGGTTTTGTTTCCCGCCAAAAGGAGTTTGAAGCGGTTGACAACAATCTATGCAGAAGGTTAGCTGCAGAAGAGCAGACGTGCGGTTTTCCAAGGAAGTTGCACGATTCAGCGCTGTGGCAGACAGATTAGCATGATGTTTTCTCTGAGAGATTCCAAGTTTGCTCCATCAAAATTGGGATTTGAAAAATGCAAGCAACTCAGGAAACGGCTGATGATTGGTTCGAATACGAATGTGAGTGTGGTTTTCGCCAATGGAAAGTATCCTCAGAAGATTTGCCAAAACCTTGGTTGATCCAATAACCCAAATCTGCTGCTAAAAATGGGTGTGTCTTTGGGTGGCGACTTTGCTTGCCACTCTCAGAGTGCTTGTCTGATGCAACTTTTGGTGATGCGCGCCAAAATCTGAAAGCACACAAAAAGAGAGCGATGGGGACGCGGCTGTACGAGCTGCTCAAGGCGCACGGCGACCCGCAGAGGAGCGCCGACACCCACAGCGAGATCCTGCGCCACCTGCAGAGTGTGCAAGCTCCCGAGAGCGACCGCGCCGGGCTCAAAGCGCTCAAGCGACTGCACTTTGAGCAGTTTTGTACGTGGCAACTTGACGACTTCCCTGGTTGCTGCTTGATGAGCTGTTGCTGGTCACTATCTGACTGTGCGGATGGTTTACGTCACTATGTGTATGCTCTAGTGCGACTCCAGCAGCGAGAGAAGAGCGAGAGAGAGGAGCGGGTCTCTGATCGGCGAAGGCAGTGGCGCGCCGAATGCCGAACTCACTGGCAGCATGATGCGAGTGCAAAGAGCGTGTCGCTTGAAGCAGTGCAACAGCGATACCCCGGACTGTTTCAGGACAAGGTGAGCGTTGAGACTGTACGCGTATGGACGTCCGACTTCCTCGGCGCGCTAGCGAACTGAATGTTGCTCAATTGTGCCAACGATGTGTAGACTGAAGTGCCGCAAAAGCCATCCACCTCGACAATCGATAATGTCCAAGCACATGGCAGCGTACAAAGGGACAGCGGCATGCAGCAACCCAGCACCAATCACGGCTTTCACCCCAGAACGGCGAATACGTCAATGCGAGAGCCAAGTGGTTTCCAACATCAGCAGCAATCGCCCCGAGCACCCACTCCACCAGCGAACAGCAATTTGTTCGCTCGTAAGCAGCAGCAACCTGCTCTTGGCGAGTTTCTGAGAAAGAGACCGGACCCACCCAGCGACGACGAGCCGCCGCATGTGTATGGAGCTGTGCGAGCGAACCAGCCAAGCAGAAATCCGTTCGCGACGGCAAGCGAAAAACTGCAGGTACGAAGACACTCTGATGATTGTTGTGATGAGAGTCGATCGCAGTTTTCTAACGGTGGCTCTTCTTTCACTCTTTCAAGCACGATCGCTTGACTGGAAAGGTCAAAGATGACGAGTACGATGATGGGGGCTACGGAAGAAGTTCACGTGGGAGGGGTAGCTCTAATGGGAGAGCCCCTGGACCAGGCAACTACCACCCAATCAATCAGAACCTCCTGTTCGGTGCGAAGCAAAGTGACGGAGACGGTTCCAATGCTTCAGGAGTGAACAAGCCCTTCGTGCTACCCACTGGCGGCGGAGGCGGCGACGACAAAAAGCAACGCAACCCTGGGGCAAAGTACGTGTCTGGAAGTGATTTGCTTGCCTCGTCAAGGCACTGACTTTTGTTCATGCTGCTGTATTTGTGTGCAGCAGCAAGCAAGCATCACCTGCAGAGCCAGATGAAGACATCGATCCTCGGCTTAAAAGTTGCGACCCAGAGCTCATCGCGAAGATCGAGATGGAGATCGTTGACAACGGCGACCCGATCACGTTTGATGACATCGGTAAGACCGACGGAATGTGCTACTGCTGTGAAGCAGTTCCTATGTCTTAACACCATTCTGTTTTACTTTCCGGACACACAGCTGGGCTTCGATTCGCGAAGAAATGTGTGAATGAGCTAGTTATTTGGCCAATGGCTCGCCCAGACATCTTCACGGGACTGCGAGCCCTCCCGAAAGGTGATTTTGCTCGCAGCTCTTTCCTTTGTTGTTAGTGTTTAGAGTTGTGAATGACAGGTGATTGCACGTTTATCAGGTCTGCTTTTGTTCGGACCACCGGGGACAGGCAAAACGTTGATCGGAAAAGCCATTGCTAACCAGTCCGGTGCGACTTTCTTCAGCATCTCTGCGAGTTCGCTGACAAGCAAATGGGTACGTGGTCGGCGTGCATCCTCAGTCTTTTCCTGATCGTTAGTAACGTATCTATTCTTGCTGCGATGCAGATCGGCGAAGGAGAGAAGCTAGTTCGAACACTGTTTGCCGTTGCTGCCGTCAAACAGGTGAGAGTCTTCTGCTGGCAGTTTTCTTTAATGATGTGATGACTCACTGATGTGGCAATGCTGTTTTCGTAGCCGTCCGTCATTTTCATCGACGAGATCGACTCCCTTTTAACGCAGCGAAGGTGAGAATGCGCGTCATCGTTTCCTTGGTGATCGATGTGCTCAACAACATTTTCTACGGCATTGCAGCTCCGAAGAGAACGAGGCGAGCAGAAGAATGAAAACAGAGTTTCTTGTTCAGCTGGATGGCGCTGGCACAAAAGCGAAGGATGTGATCCTCGTTGTCGGTGCGTCTTCACAACGATAGAGTGATGCTGTAGAGTATCCGCCTCGATTCGACATGTTGCTCACCGCAAATGATTTTGGTAGGTGCCACAAACCGACCACAAGAGCTAGACGAAGCTGCGCGCCGACGATTTGTGAAGCGTCTTTACATCCCGCTGCCTTCTCTTGAGGCAAGATCGGACATGATCAACCGCCTTCTGAGGAACAACCGACATGATCTCACAGACGAGAACAAGACTTTTGTTGCCGAATCCACGAAAGGTACGGAGTGCGGTGGAAGCTGATCAATATGTGCTGCAAGGACCAACACCCACTAATGAGCATGTGGTGTAGGCTACTCCGGTGCTGATGTCCGCGCGCTGTGCACGGAGGCTGCGATGGGACCGATTCGAACCTGCGAAGACATCCGCACGATGGATGCTGATGCAGTCCGACCAATCAACCTCGATGACTTCACTTCAGCGCTGCGAGGAGTGAGTACTTTTGCCATGAGCTAAACTGTGATGTACATCGTGCACCAAGCCTCACGCCATTTTCTTTTCTTCGTTTCAACAGGTTCGGTCAAGTGTGGCGATGAAGGATTTGGAGTTTTACCGCGAGTGGAATGAGGAGTTTGGAAGCTTCCCGTTCGAAAGCCACGAAGGATAGGACACAATCAAGAACAGGCATTCTCGAAAAGGGCGACATGATATTGGGTTGCATGGGCTGAAAGCCACACGAGGTTCTTTCTGCACTACTGCTGACCGGCACAACGAAAGGATAAAGGCTTGCTGGATCCGCCTGCAATCGATTGCAATCAGTGTCAAATCAAAACAGGGCTAAACACACACAGGAATATAAATATTATCGGGAAAGCAGGCGTCGACATCGGAGATGCATCTTCAGAAGTCGGGTTCGTCAAACGGCATGTTCAGCCTTCTGCGCTTGGTAGTAGGCTCCGGAGACGATCCGATCGTGCGGACTGAGGCACGAAGTATTGTCAGCGCAATCGATGGACAGCTCTCGATCTCGTCTCGGAAGTTCTCGTCTTCGATGATCTCCCGCATGTGGTCCACGAAGAAGCTGATGCAATACTCTTTCAGAAACGCAGCGTTGAACTTCTCAGCAGCACACAGAAAGCGACCAACATTGCTGATCGAGAGCACGTCTTGGGCTGTGACTTCGCAAAGGTGCTTCAGCGGCAGGAGCAGGTACTGCTCCGACAGTGTCAAGAGGTCGATCAATTGCTGTTCAAGAATCCACATTCACAAGGTCAGATCAGTAGGTAGTAGGCATTCAGCGATTCGCCATTTCTGGAGCACACAGCGAAACTTACATTCGAACTCAGCTTGTTGATGTCGGCGACTCGGTTGGTGTAGATGAACTCCAGCATCTTCGACACCATATCGAGACTGTGGTCCTCGATGCGCACCACTCCAGCTTCGCTCTCGCGCATCGCGCCGGGTCGGAACATCGCATAGAAGATCTCGCACCTCGTCGTGAGAATCAGGCGGTGAGCGCGAATGATCTCCTTGTCCGGTCCAACTTCGAACGAGATGTCGCTTCCGTCTCCGCTCTACCAGCACACAATGTCAGCAGGCTCCGAATTGTCATCTTAGTCTCCAAGAGCACACACACAGACACACACATACCAGGAACAGTTGCCTCATTGTGGCAAAGTAGGACTCGTCACTGTGGGTTGGCGTGGAGACCGTCACAGGGACTGCGCGTCGTCGCACGAGGATGATGTCGTTCTACTCGACAACAAACAACAGAACAGGCTTGTCAGCCACAACATCAGCAACACGAGCACCCCAAAGCGACTCTGGTCATACCTTCTGCAGATGAACAGACTCTGGTGAATCTTCTGGATCCAAGCGGTTCTGCACAAACAACAAAGACAGCAACAAGTGAGAACCAGCGAGCGAGCGATGCCATGAAGTCAAGGACACACGCCGACTAACCGTGAAGAAGAAATCAAGCGACTCGCGCGGCAACCCGTGGTGCTTGCTGTAGTGGCGAAAGAGCGACGAGAAGCGCTGCGTCTTCTGCATCAAGCACGAGTACATGTTGTTCGCCGGCACGCGCACAATCGAGCGCTCTTTCCCCGTCAAGATGAGATCTTCTGCTGCCTGCGTCCACCACAGACATTCACAAGAACAGCGAAGATCAGCAACCCACAGCCATCGTCAACGTCTTCCTCCAGGAGAGGATCTCTCGTCAAGGATCGCATATCCCCCCGTCCTCTCTCTACCATAGCTTGGTAGTGCGCACCTTGACAGTGAACTCGACGTTCTCGGGTCGCACGCTTCGGTTCATCGTGGCGCTCGCGAGACTCACTTCGTCCAGAGTGCGAAACGTCAGTGTCGTCGTCGTCGCCGGCGCCGCACTACTCGTGTTCAGATTAAGGTGCGCCGTTGTGCCTGGTGTCGCTCGCTCGCTCGGGCTCGTTCGATTCTCCGTCGCAAGTGAAAGTGCGCGCGTGCGTGTGCGGATGGCTGGTTGGTGCGCTTTGCTTTGTTGGTTGCACTCACTCACTCACTCTCGCCACCTTTCTCAGACTTATTTGGCGATTTGCTTCCTTTCTCGCACTCGCGAGCGAACGCACAAGAGGGAAAGGACACACGAACGGGGTGTGCTGGTAGTGCTGGTGGTGCTGGGGGGAATGCTGCTGCAGCAGGGGTCGGTCCTCTCGCAAGAACACACACACACAGAGGCAGCTGAGAGCTCCTTCTCTGCGTGGGTATTTGGTCGCGAATTTCTAGCGTTTGCTTGTTTGTTTGTGCCAGGCAGATCTGGTTTCCCACAACCAAATTGCCAAATTGGCAAATTGGCAGAGCCTTTTTCTCGACATTTCAGGAAAAGAAGCTTTATTTTCTCGCTTGTTCGATGCTTTTGATGGAGAACAGAATGTGAGGAGTTTCGGCTTTGAAGGCGGTCATTAGGATCCAAAAGCACCAGTTTGGCTCGGCATTTGTATTCGAAATGCCAGTTTTTGTTGGAGAAAAAGTAGAATAAGATCTGTGCGTGAGTTTGTCAAAAGAAAAGTGTGAGAGAGATTTGAGATCAGCGCTCCTGTGTCCGATTCGACACTTTCGGATGTGTCGTATAAGAGAAATGGGAAAGCGTCGAACCGGATACTGGAGCGCTCACTCTCTAATGGAGACCCATGGACGTCTGCATTTGTCAGCTCCAGCGCCGTCGACGTGTTTGCGACCTCGTCACATCTGCGCCGCCACTGCCATTAGTGTCAACGCTGTCAGACGCTTCGCACTTGGAGTTGCTGCAGTTGGCTGTTTGCTCAAAGACGATTCGAATATACATCATTTTGGTCCATACTGTGTGTTTGATTCGTTCCAATTTGGCGATTTATTGACTATGTTTGCAACAACCCAGCAGAGCAATTTCAGCAACAAATTACAGTTGTAGCCACCTCGAAAGATCACAATCAGCATGCAACAAAGAGAATGCAGCAATCTAGTTTTAACGCGGAAACTGGCCGAACGATGTTTGTAAAAGCGACAGATCGCACTGTGTGCTTTATTATTTACGAATGTGAAGGAACTGTTTCTATTAAATACACAAACGCCGAGTTTGTTTCCGAAAGCTCGCATAAGCAGTGTCAATTACGGTTTCTGACAATGGGATACTGCGAGTTGCTCTTCTAGATCTGCTGGACAGACTTGCTGCTGCTGAGTGACCGCTTTCCTGCCCTATCAAAGCAGGACACACGAGAACATCCAGAAAACGCAGATGAGTGAGCAGCGGCTTGGATGAGTTGACAGGCGAAAGTGTGATTTGTGGCGATCGCTCGAGAGTGGAAATGTGGTCAGCAGCATACTTGCCACATTCCACCCTCACCTGAGCGCGTGAGGACACATCCGATGTTCCTCATCGCAACTGGAAGCATCAGTTCGTCCGCAGGCGTCATGGCATTCTCCATCATCGTCGAGGCGATTGTTTATGGAGAGAGGTGAATCCTGAAGAGAAGGAAGGATCCCTTGAGGATGAGATCGTGGAGGAGCATTGTTGAGAGAGATCTGGACCATTGCGCAAACACAGAGCCGGTCAGTCATTCGTGGGTCTCTGCGTTGGCGTCACTACGCAAGAAGAGAGAGGCAAAGGCTCCCGCACACACTCATAGCGGATCCGAGCCAAACTCGAACGAGAGTCCAAGCACCAGCAAAGCACTTTTGTGGTTATCCTGTACTGTAGAGGGAGGATATCGCACAGAAACGAGGCGAGTGTCGTGCGCCGGTGCACAAAGAGTGTACAAAGAAGAGTCCGTTCAGTACTCAACAGCAGGACTCTCTCTCGATCGACTGGTGTGGCGGACATAAACCGGTTTGTGATTGCAGTCTTCATCAGTGATCACGTGCAACAGCGAGTGCTGAAGCTCAACTCGGAACATTCACTCTGTCTGGTGCTGAAAAGCTCAGCTTCAACCGATTCCTTCAGAGCTGCGAGCTGGCCATTTTCTTGGGTTTCGTCCGATCACAAACGAGAGTTGGCACGCAACCAGTCTGTTGCTCTCGACAGAGTGAGTCCCTCGGCTGCAGTTTGGACTGTATCAAGTGCATCCTTGCGTCTCTGCAAATCGTGGCCAGTCAAGCGATGAGTGCGACCTGACCACCAATCACAGCGAGCTCAGATATACGGATCGGATGGATGGATACGAGGTGCCGAAATGGCTCCACCAAGTCGCTCAGTCATTTGCTCCTGCTGGTCAGGTGCCGATCAGTGCTGCGATCACATCTTGAGAAAGTGATCAAGAGTCTCTGGGATATGGTTTCCGAGCCATTCGGAGCCACAACAATCGGGAGCTGTTTTCCCCACTCATCCAGCGGCAGGCATGGCCATGAACACAACGCGGTGGATCTTGGGACTTGGACACCCCGCTCTCTTTCTTTTCATCCGGAGCAGGACCAAAATGCAAAATGCGCGCCAACTTGGCTGGAATGCAATCGTGAGCCCTTGCTTGTGACATGTGAACCCCACCCAGAAACATGGCAAAAGATCTCTATGAGCTCCCACCTTCCCTCCTTCTGGTCCTGGTTCGGCGAGCTTTGATAGCGTGGTGGTGGATTTGTCGTGCAGGTTGCATTTGGATCGGTGGTGCCACAAGCGGGTAGTAAAGATACAGAGGTAAGCAAGTGCGGCTGCAGCGACTTCAATTCGGATGCATCTCTTCAAGCAAGTCTGCCCTGAAATTTGCTAACAAGGTGAAACCAAAGAGTAACGAGGTCTGTAAAACAGAAACTCAGAATGGATCAAACCTGCAAAGTGTTGCATGAAGTCCGCCATGTTTGTGCAATGAGGTGGAGTTTCTGGTGCAGGAGAAAGAGGAGAAAGAGGAAGGAGGAGCCCACGACAAGCCTGCTGGGTGGGCTCAGGGACCCACATCCTCGAGAGATCCGCGCCTTGATTCCTCTTGCTCTTCTTGTTCATCTGACAAGCAAAGATCGCCTCCTCCTCCGAGCCAGCCTGCCTGCCATTCAACCTCTCTCATCATATCCTACGCTCGCCAAATGAAACGCGATCCAGACGCGCAAAGCAAATGCGGATTCGATGGACATCTTGGATCAGTGTGTGAGCAGTGCGGTTTCTTGTTCTTGTGTGCTCGAGGACTCATCAACGTGAGTGTTGTTGTTGCTGCGCTGCAAGCCCAACCAGCAGGCAACATCGCGCAACTCTTGCAACGAGTGGCATTTGCGCCACCTCCACTCCGCTGAAACCACCGCCACTTGACGTGTGGCGTCTACATTCTGGATCTGTTGTTTTGCATCGCAAACACAAAGACACTCGAAAAAGAACTAGAGACCAAAAGACCCACCATGCGCCAAAGGCAGAAAGCGATGAATGCATGAATCCGTAAGCCTCCCCTCTTCATCCTGAAAATTTGCACTCCTGGAGACTTTCAGAATGCTGGAATGTCCGATGTACACACATCTGATACGCGGCGCCACCACCAAAAGATGTCGGCGACAGATTCCTGCAGACGGACGAGGAGAGAGGCGAGCTGTCGTTCGCAGATTGAAGATGCCTTTCCACACAAACAAACAAACAAACCTGCGAACGACTTGCGTGGCTTCACTTGCAAGCACAAGCGCAAGTGGCTGGTTGGTGCTGTGCGAGCGAGAGTCGCGCGGACTGCTCGTTTCTTACCCGCTGGTGTTGCTTTGCTGCGACAACAAGAGCACAGCAGACAGGCGGGGCAGCTTGCGCGCTTGCTTGTGCATCGCAGACGCACCAACCAGAGCGTGCTGACTGGAAATGTGCAGACGACGGGATGGAGAGGAGGAACGGACACGAAGGCTGATAGTTGGTTGTGTGCACAGTCAAGCTGCGACAGTACCGTAGCTTACTCGTTAGAGCGCTCTCCCAAAGTACGAAGCCTGTTTGATTTGCATAAACGGACAGTTCTGATCGCCGAGGTCGTTTCCATTCCTTTTTGCATTTCAATGACTCAGCCAGAAAATCGAGAAATGCACTATGAGAGGGCAACACACTCTGCCATAAAAGCCGCGTTTTGCCACGTGAATCTTGAGGAGATGTGAGCGACGCAACAGCCACGAACGCAACGACCGGCCGATCGACCGACCAGCGAACACACACTCCTGCACTCACCGAGTCAAACCACTGTCATCGTGTCCACTTTTTGAGAGCCGTGTGCGCGATCTGATCGCATGCTTGCTGCTGACAACAAACGCTTGCACACAGCTCGCTTGCAAAGTGATGTGCCCTGCACCTGGTGGGGCTTTGCTAAGAGAGCGTCGAGTGTCGCTTTTGGATTTTTGGATCGCGCTTTGCAACTGTTGCCTGCTTGTTCATAGTTTAGCAGGTTTTGCCAGACTGAAGGGCTAGCTCTCCTGTCTGGTTGAAGCGAGCAAGAGAGAGAGAGAGCCAAAAAGGCATCTCTGCGTAAACAACCGACCGAAACGAAACAAACACGCGAGGGTTCACAAAGGTTGCTTGTCAAGTTGCTGGTGTCTCGTGAAAGAGACGCTTGCGCGTGCGATTTGCTTGCTTGTTGCATTTTGCAGCTGGTGGGAAGTTGTGCTGTTTGTCAAACCATCCGTGTCGTTTGGATTCTGTTGGACACGATTACACACATGAGAGAAGCAACCACGACCAATTTCTCAACAGACACGCACAGATCAAGCGCGCGTCGATCGTCGATGCTGTGCGAACAATGACAACAGTAAAACAGAAGCCTCACTCACTCGAGCAGTGGATTCACTTTTTGCCTTTTCAGTTCAGTGGTGTCGCGCACTCGGAACTTGCGTGCTGAACCGAAAACGGAGTCGAGCGCGAGACTCGCTTGCTGCAACATCATCCCACACTGGCAAAAGCAAAACGACAAAACTGAACTTTTTGTGTGGAAACAGCAACAGTCAGAAGACACGACCATCTTGCAGTCGTGGCTCTTCATGATATTTGTTCGTTGTTGAGGACAAGACGGATAAGAATGATGATGGTGGGACGGAGGAACAGGGATCTGAGTGGTTGATTGATTCAACTTGCATGTCAGCCAGTTTTGGGATTTGCTGTCTTGCACCACAAAGAACGCACGCGAGGTTTTCTAGGTGTAGATGACTGTGCAGACACATCAATCAGAGACAAGTCGCTGACACAAAGCAGCAGAAGGAAGGGATCTCATGTACCACTGCACTTTTGCGTGCATTTTTGGAAGAAGAAGAACCTCGAAGGAGTGCACATGAACAGCGAACCATTTGATGCCAGCAACAAATACGCCAACAAAACCCTCCTAAGCTGCAGAACCCTCGCATCTATCTGGTCTGGATCGAAGGATTGGAATATTCGGCAGCTCGTCCCCGATCTGATTCTCTCTTTTCTTCAGCTGCAAATATCGAGTTTTGCGAGGTTTGGATGTGGATGGAAAGCGCTCTGAATAGTGGGCTCTCTTGAGTCCAGTGAAATCGGTTCAGTGAGAGATCGCAACGGCGTCGCCGACGATACGGTACGCGGATGCGCACTCGTTGGCGAGTGTATAAATAAAGTCAATACTGAACAACGGTCGAGTCGGTGCTGCAGAGAGAATTGCGTCGTTTTAGTCCCTCGCCCTACCCGCTGACTAACTGAGATACCCTGTGCGAAACAATCGAAGACTCGGACAAGCTCAGCTGGTGGACAAAACAGAGCGTCGATTGCGTACTCGCTGCGACTCCTATTCGAGAACCCGACGCCAGATTCCCTTTCGATTTTCAGTGGATGAGACGAGCACTCGACTCGGTTCGCAGACTGCACCCGCCGTCGGGTTCTGCAATTGCGCGACTCGAGCACGTCGCCTTGCGCGCGCAATGTGGCGCTGCCGATCCTCCAAGCAAACGACTGCTCGCGCGAAAAGCACAGAATCGTCAACCGTCGATGCAGATTAACCCTCCCAAGCATGTAAAAGAATAACCCGCCAGCATATCTTCTTACACATGGTGTAATCGCTCAAACTCGCTGTTTGCATCCGCTGGCAGCCAGTTTGTTTCGCTTGTTCTGAACTCCCGACAGATCTGTCTGTCAGCCGTTAAAACCGTCGTCGTCCGCGTCCCAATTTTATCTCTGCGGATTTGCGCTTTTTTCTTTTTCTTTTGCTGTTTTTGGGAGACGAATGGAATAATGCAGTGCCAGACGAATTGCAACATGGAGACTGCGTCTACCGACCAGAGCTCTGAGTGTAAATGAATCGCAAAGAGAGAGAGAGAGCCCTTGTGCACCATCTGAGCGACTGCCAGCCTTTCCACTTGCTCTGTGTATGCTCGTGGCTGCTGATCAACTCTGAACCGAACAGACGGATCAAATCAACCCAAAGTGAACGAAATGACCAGCAGCGACGAAAGGGAACGAACGAACGCAGAGTCGCTTCAACTTTCGATTTCTTTCTGTGTTTCCTCCACATATGTTTGGCTTGTGTTTGCTTGCTTGTTTGGGAGACCAAACAAACACAAAAGGGAGACTTGTAAGTTGCGTGAAAACAACAACAAACAAACAAACACAGAAGCGTATGAGAGTCGCAAGCAGCAGTCGCAACTTGCAAGCTTTTTGCTGTTTTTTTTGGGTCTTGCAATTTGTTTGTTGTTTGCAGGATCTCGATCGTCCAGATGTTCACTTGATCGTCGCCGTCGTTCTCTCTCTCTCTCTCTCTCTCTCTCTTTTGCTTTCTTTCCGTGGCGAGTCCATCTCCGTCTCCTCTCACCTGATGCTGCGTCTGCATCTGCGTCTCCTCCAGCATCTTTTTGATCTTGCTCGGATTCCGAGCAAACACACAAACAAACACTCATTGCGCCTGGCGACCAGCCGCAGACACAGTCCAACCCACTCGCCCATTCTCTCGTCCACGTCTGCTCCATCCCCGTCTGCTCGCTTCAAACAGCTCCCACCCACTCACCCACGTTCGTCCTTGCTGAGCTTTTGCGCTTGCGTGTCTCGCTCTCTCTCTCTCTCTCTTTCTCAGCGTTTCTTTCTTTTTCTGGGCTGTCATTTCCCGAATCACTCGCTCCGTGGCCAGTTAGTTGTCTCCCCAAAAAGCAGCAGCAAAACCCAGCGCCAGCGTCACGGATCGATTCAGAAAGCGACGCCAAAGACGTGAAAGAGCAGACTCGTCCGTCCGTCTGCAGCCGCCGCGACCAGCTCGGCTAAACCAGTACTTTTCCCATCTGCTGCATCCTCAGAACAGGTCAGACAGCTCCCCGCACGATGCGCACGAAACAGCAGGAGCAGCTCGAGCACGAGGAGCGCACGTGGATCTTCCTGCTGCACGACCAGGCGCCGCCCACCAACCAGCGCCATGTGACTCCTGCCGTCCTCGCCGCGCGGTCGTCCGGCGCGCTGGGCGGCGACCACACGCCGCACCTGCCGCTGCTGCCGTCCATGTCTGCGCAGTCCCCGATGATGCACAACGGCGCGGCGACCTCTTCTTCCAGCGGCCACCCGTACGCGAGCCACAGCGGTCCGTACGTGTCTGCGTCTGCGTCCCCAGCCTACCACGGGGGCTTCGACGCGTACGGCCGTCCGCTCCACAGCAGTAGTAGCAGTAGCAGCAACAACGGGTACCCAGCGGCGAGCCAGTACGGCTACGCGCGCGGTCCCGAGTTCATGGTCAAGGCGCCGACCCAGCGCGCGCTCGGCTCTGTGATCTCGGCCCACGAGAAGTGGCAGGTGCAGGTCCCCTCGCAGTCCCAGCAGTCCTCGTCCTTCCCTCCGCTGCGCTCGATCCTGTCCAAGAGCGAGAAGACGGCGTACTCAGCGGTCTCGCCGGTGGTCGTCGGTCCCATGGTCATGAAGAGCCAGTATCAGCATCAGCATCAGCATCAACTCCAAGTCCCAGTGCAGACTCGAGCTCCTGCAGGCGAGCGCCGCCTCAAGCATCAGAAGAAGTCGGCGCTGATGGAGCTGGTCCCCAAGAAGCGCCGCCACGAGGAGATCGACGAAGTGTACGTGGCTCCAGCTCTCTGCGAGGACGGCGAGGACGAGGACGACCTGGACGAGAACAAGCTCTCGAAGCGCAACTGCTTCCCGAAGAAGTGCGACTTCCCGATGTGCAAGAACAGTTCGCGCAGCCGCGGGTTCTGCTACTCGCACGGCGGCGGGCGTCGCTGCCGCATGGACGGCTGTAACAACGGCGCGGTGAGCCGGGACCTGTGCAAGCGCCACGGGGGCGGGCGTCGCTGCCGCATCAACGGGTGCAAGAGCTCGTCGGAGAGTGGCGGTCTGTGCTACTCGCATGGCGGCGGTCGTCGCTGCAGCCTGTCGTGGTGCTCTGCGCGCGCCAAGAAGGGCGGGTTCTGCGCCGTGCACATTGACAACAAGAACGCGGAGCAGCCTCCAGGCGGTGAGGAGAATGCTGTCGCCACTGAGTCTTCATCTGTGTCAGCGTCGTCTGCTCCAGCACGACAGCAGGAGGAGCAGAAGCAGGAGCCTCTCGAGTCCAAGGCGGCGGCAGCGGTGGTGCCTCCAAACGTGGTCGAGACGCTGCTGTCGCTGGCTCAGGTCAAGAACTCCTCCAGCGAGAACAGTGGCGCGCGCTCGGCTTCGAGCTCGTTCTCGTCGTCCGCGGGCTCGCCCACGTCGCCGTCGCTGCCGGAGCTGAGCACGCCTCGGTACTCGTCGATCGCGTCCATCCTCAACTAGACCAGCAGCGTCCACCCGACCAGTCCCGTTCAGTCTCGATGTGATCTGGGTGCCTCCTGTGTCCCAGCAGCGTCCAGCCCAGCCGTCCAACCCTTCGTGTCTTCCTTCGTGTCCTCCAGCTTGCCTTTTTTTTTCTCCTTTTTTGATATGGTTTGTATCATTAGTTCCGAGAGTGAGAGTGAGAGCACGACCACCAAGCGCCTCGCTCGCCCATCGTGTTGGGAAGAAAGCAACAAGAGAGAGAGAAAATCAAGTACGAGTTCGTTCCAGGAGCAGCGCGCTCCCTATTTAAGTGCTATCGTATCATAATACAAGACCAAACCCAAGTTCTCTCGCTTTCCATTCATCTCTATCAAAACTAGCCATCCATCCATTCCTGTGAGCTCTTCGAGTCCAATCCATTGCGCTTTTGCTGGACGCGCGCGAGTTGGCGGCTCGTGAGGCAAACGTGGGCTCAGAAGCCAGCCACCAAGTCGCCAAGGCTCCTGACGTGGCAAGCCGGCAGGCGGCTCCTTTCTTTGCGCGCTTTGCATCTGTCTGCAGCATAGCGTTGAGCCCTCGCACTCGACTGACCGCGTGCATGTCCGTCAGTCGGTCGGCCTTGCTCTTGCAGCCGTGGGACGCCGCAGACTCAGATCACTCGCTCTCGCTCTCTCGCTCTCTCCATCCACCGATCCTATCCTCCAACCTCAAGATCTTCTTGTTTTCCCACATTGATGAGTGGTCTTCCTTCCATCCATCCCTTCCGCTCGCTTCTCTTCTTTCTCTCACACACGCAGTCACAACAAAGCACATCAACTCTAGTCACCGGACGCGAGAGAGAGCGCGCGAACAAACCTGGTCTGAATGAAAAGCTTCCTGCTGATGGGAGGCGCGCAATGTCCATGCCACTCTTCCCAAATGCGACGCGATCGGTGGATGACTGCGCGCTCTTGGCTCTCGTGGACGACGGACGCGTCCACCTCCCTGCTTTCCCATGTCGGTTGGTCGACGTCCAGAAATGCACACGAACGAATCTCGCTGATCACATTCGTTCGCTCACATCCACACGCACACACAAGAAGGAAGCCGAACGTAGCCATGCTGACAACACCACAGCTCTCCGACAACTCCAAACAGTGCTCACCATACACCAACCATTCTGGGGGACAACAACGCAACTTGTGCGCCAGCCAGCGCGCGTGCCGAACGACGCAGAGATCGTCTGGGACGTCGACTTGAGCTCCATGTCCTCGAGCACATTGTGGTGCGAGCCGCCCAGCTTCTCTGCAACGCGCTGGAGAATGTGCGAGTTGATCGAGACGTAGTCAGCCACGAACGCCTTGAGATCGTGCCTCGCAAAGCTTTGCCAGGTGTGCGACGCCAGCTCGTCGCCCAGCTTCTGGTCGTGAAGGTGAGCGTTTGCCTCGCTGTCACCTCGCAAATCGACTTCGTTTCATTGTGCTTTTGTGCATCACTTCAAAATGGAAAATGCATACCTGGGATGCAATTGCCTTTCACAATCATTCCTTTGAACAAACCTGGCAGTAGTTAGTGGAATCAGCAAATTTGGTAGTCAGAATCCAGGACAGCTTTCGACTACCAAGTTTGCTGATTCCACCTAAAATCAAAAGAAACTGCAGTGACGAATGAGATGACGATGCGGAAATCGAGAGGGAAGCGCGTCGCTTGAGGTGCTGTCGACTTTCGATCCAGCGACCTCTGCACGATGTCGAAGCGGAGTGCGGCGTTCCCCTCCAATGGTGGGCAGCAGCAGCAGCAGCAGCCCTCGCGTGCACACACTAGCAATATCGCTGCTCTTCTCGCGCCACGAAAGCAGGAATCCTCGCTTGTGCGATTCGCTGACGATGCGGAGAACGCCAGCGAAGAGTCTGATGACTGCTCGCCAGATGCTGGCGATGCTGAGGTAGCGATGCCCAGCAAATCGCACTTCTCTCGACGGAAGCGCAGCCGTCCACAGTCATTCGAACCGCGGCAACCTGCTGGCAAGGGAGTGACTTTCCAAGAGCGACCGGCGCTCGATCTCGTTGGGCACGAACTGAGCCAGTTTCAGCAGTGGATTGGAGAAAGCGCAGACGAACCTCCTGTCGTTGCTGGTGCTGGCGCCGCAAAGAGGATCCCCGACAGCGAGCTGCACATGTTCAGGGACTCGCGCATTCTCAAGACATCACCAAAGTGTCCGCCGATCTTCTCAGTTGAAGACTGCATAGGTGGCAGTGATCGCATGCGAGCTCTTGAACCTCGAATCCAGCAGCATGAAGAAAAGGGACGACCGCGATCGTGGGAGCAATCCGGTCCCCCTCGAAAGATATTTCGGCATCGCGCGGACGAGCTTTTGAGAGGGAAGCTGTCGACTCCACTTGCGGACGAGTTGCTGACTTTGCCGCTGTTGAAGAGTCCCGCGCGAGGCAGCGACAAAGACAAGGCTGCGATGTTGAAGCTCCTCGCAGAGTGCAAAGTGTACGTGGCGTGGTGACTCTGCGTTGGTTAGAGGCTGTACTTTCCCCATCCGCTCAACAGTAAACTGTTCCTTGCTGTGCAACGTGCAGAAAGTCTGGAGACATACCACTGTCAGCTGTCCTACCAGATCAACTTGGTCAATCGAGCAATCAGCAGAGTGGCCGAGAGCAAGAGCTCGCACCCACAGAGCTGATCGTCCCCGATCACGTTTTCTATGAGCACAATTCGTTCCGGCCGCTGGAGAAAGTTGATCTGAGTGACTGGACCTGCTTCTGCAACGAATCCAGTCCAGCTTTCGAGCAAATTGCGGAAAAACTGTCCATCCGGTGCGTTGAGCTGGATCTGAGCGGTTTGTCTGGTCCAGTCAAGCCCACCGATGAGGTGCCCAGAGATCTACGCTATTGCAGCATTTTGCGGACGTAATGTTTCTCACTGGATATCCTTGGTGTCTGTTCAGGAATCCTGTATTTGGTGAGGAATTGTCGACATCTCAAGCGGTTGGTCCTTTCAGAGTTTGCAAACATTGAGGCAAGCGTTGTTTCTATGTGTGTAGAGTGCTGCTGCTGTATATTGTTCAGTGTTTTCTAACTCGTGGCTGGTATTTGTGTCCAGAAAGCTGGCTTCAGCTCGATTGCTCGTGTCTGTCCAAGCGTCGAAAGCCTCTGTCTATCAGACAGTGGCGCTGTCACCGATGATTTATTCAGCACCATCCTGTCGAGCTTTCCGAGCTTGACCAATATCGACATCAGCGGCTGCGCGAACGTCACTAATGCGGGAATCCTCCTTGTTGCGAAGAAATCCAAGCCGCTGGAGGTTCTACGCATCGACCGCTGCCATCACGTGTCGGAGGCTTCTTTGCTGCAGCTTATCAAATCACAAGGTGCAAACCTGCACGTTCTCTCGATCCGCCATTGCCGTCGCGTTCCAGATCTGGTCATCAAAGAGTTATTCGTTCGTCAGCCGAAAAAGCTGCAAGAGCTGAACATCGTCGGTTGCTCCAGCCTCACCGACGCGTGCATGGAGTATTCGTCGACCGTTCCGAGCTACTACGGAAACCGCGTCGCAACGGCGTATCACCGACTGATCAAGATCGATGTGTCTGGATGCGCAGCGTTTACCGGTCTGGTGTGCTGCTGGATCGCCGCGTCTTGTCCGTTTTTGAAGAGCCTGAATGCTTCGAGGTGCACCAGCTTTTGCGACAAAGGAGCAATAGCGCTTGCAAGTACTGTTCATCTCGAGGAACTCGACTTGTCAGGCTGCACTGGTATAAGTGGCTCGGGTATGGAGCGATTTTTCCTTTCCAATGGCACGACCCAGGTGTCTTCGTTGACGACATCGAAAGGAATTGGGTTCGTCGCTCCGAAGAAGCTCACGACTCTGTCGCTCGCAGATTGTCCAAGCCAAGGAGACAAATCAGTTCTTGCGATGGTCAGTTCGTGCTCCAAATCGTCGGTACAGCTGAACCTGAGTAACATTGCACCGCTGCCGTCAGCAGCGCTCATCAAGTTAGTGAAAGTCTGCAAGCAGGGATTGCAGAGTCTCCCCCGGAATCTCGCACATCTTGAACTCCAGAAACACCCAAGCAGCCATTTTGATGACGAAGGATGCCGCGTTCCTGGGAGTCGCCTGCGCAAGCTGGAACGTCTGGATGTATCGTTCTCTTCTGGCATTACATCAAGTGGGATCTCGGCGATCCTGCAGAAGTGCTGCTTCTTGTACCGCGTCAATGTGTTCCAGTGTCCGAAGATCAACGTCAATCAGCTCGACCGCTTGCTTCGAGCATTGCCAGAGAACAAATACGGCTTGGATATTATCAGCGATCCAGAGATGTCGTTCTGTGGCATCAGCGCCGCAGATATCGTCGCAGCCGAAAAAAGTCGACGGCGTGAAAAAGCGCTTGCGGCGGAGGCGCGAAGGCATGACGCGGCAGCCTCAATTCAGATCCACTTTTCGTCTCGATGCTGCTATCAACGCAAACGGAAATTGCAGGAAGATCGTGAGTGGGAAGAGTTTTGCTGTGCGGTGGATACTCAGCGTGTTTTTCGAGGACATGGATGCCGAAAAACCTACAGCTTTGTGCAGGAGAAAGTGAAAAAGGCAGTCGTCCAGGTGCAATACCTATGGCGAAAGAAGCTCCAGCAGCGACGTGTGCGGAGAGCAGTGGGCTACTGGGTGAATCGAGTTCTTCTGAAGATGTTTTTCTTGTGGAAGCAATACCACTCGGAGCTCGAGGTGGACCGTGAACGTGAGAAAGCTGCTCTGCATGCCTCAAAAGCGTTGAGATTTTGGGGCGAGAGGACGAGTATTCGCTTCAAGGAAGCAGCATGCGAAGCAGAAAATCGTCAAAGCCAAGAAAGCTATCGGCTTTTGGAAATGCCGATCTCTCCCGCGGCTGTTGGAGGCATGGCGGGTGTACAAAGAACACGAGAAGCTCCGAAGACTGCGTCTGACCTACGTGTTTCTGAATGCTGTCGAGCTTGAAGCCCACAACTCCTCGATGCAACTGGAAAAATCGGTAGGTGGTTTTGCTTGTTAAGAGAGAGGTGGTGGCAGTTGCTTGGGTTTGCTGACTCCCTTCCTCCGAACCTCCCTGATCACCCACTCGAGATCCAAATAGTGCTCAACCGGTTTCAGCGCTGGCTGGGATGTCGCTCGGAGATTCGCCATGCGTTCTTGAGACTGGTTCCAGAGGAGTTCAAGGGCGAGGGACTTTTCCTCGGACAGATGATGTCCGTGCCGTACACTCGAGTGCTAGACAAGCTGCTCCATTATCCGATTCAGCGGCTCAAACGGACGACGTGTGTTTCCGTCGCAAGGCAGCTGGAGAAGCAGGGCATGGTTGAGCTGTCAGCGTTGCTCGTTCTGCGCTTCCGAGTGCTGGTCGTTAGTGCACGGCGTGTTCCAGAAGCGCAGAGTGCCAGTGGATTTCCCGTCATTGAGTAACTCACCCAAGAAGAAGAAGGTTGTGTCGAAAGTTGTTCCTCACGGCTGGGGAGTGGCGCACTTTTTGACGGGTCGAGTTGGCAAGAAACGGAGTTGGCTCGCTCGAAGCCCAGTTCAAGAGTCTGCAGATTGTGAAAGCGATGAAGCAGAGAGAGCGCGAAGAGCGGCTTGAATCGCAGATACTTGCTCGCCAAGGCACTTTGAGCACTCTGCGGTCTGCTGAGGGAGCCCGCGGGTACGCCAAGCGCCATGCCGAACTCAGTCTTCTAGAGGAGAAGACGGAAGCACTCTATAAGCGCTACAGAGAGGAAATCAGTTTGCGGGACAATGAAGAAGCAACCATCTTTGAAGAAGAGAAGCGTCTGAATGAACTGATCGCGAAAGAAAAGCAAGAGCTGCACTTGCGAGGCAGACATCTGAACGCCTTGCAACAGCAGGTTCCGGAAGCTGTCGTTGAAGTTGAGATGATCAAGTCGTCCAAGACAGCGCTGGAGTTTCTCACTGAAGGATGCTTCGTTGAGGTGGAATATGACGATGAGATCTGGTAGCAGTGCCAAGTCTTGAAGGTTGATCCGTATGACACATTCACGGCTGAAATCCTTTATGTGGAGGACCAGAGAAAAGAAAAGATCAAGCTCATTGAGTCATCGCTGCTGGATGAGAAGCGGTTCCAAAAGGCTGCTTCATCAAAGCCGGAAACAATTGCAGCGATCACGGCCGCAGCGGCAATCAAAGCCGAAGCGCAAAATATCCCATTTCGCAAATGGCGAGCAGGAAATGCTGTCGACATTTCCTGGAGCCTCCGTTTGACAATGGAGCAGCGATTACGCAGTACATCATCGAGTGGGAAGACGAAGCCGACGAGACAGCGACGGGAAAGAAAGAAGTATCCGGTGCACTGGAAGAAAACGTCGACGGTGGTGGATCTGCGAGTGCTGCAGTGCCTTCAACGACAACGCTGTGGCCAATCCCGCCGGAGCGCGCGCAAACTCTCCGTATTCGAATTGCGGCGGAGAATAAGAAAGGGGTTGGCTTAGCGAGCGTCTACACTGCGCTTCCAGAGGAAATGGTCACGGACGTGAGTTATATCACAGCGGCTCCGCTGATCCGACCTCCGGGGAACACAACGATGCTGGAAAACAAAGAAAGGCAAGGCATGAAGTGCGAAGACGAATTGTCTTTCGAGCACTGCAGGAGAGTCACATGCGCCATTTGCCAGGAGAATCTTCCGCGTGAAGATCAAGTGCATGAACATGTCGCTCGAGAGCACGCAATCCCACTGATTTGCCCGTTCCGGTCTTGTCGTCAGGTGTGTGCGTCGGAGAAAGCTCTGCGGTACCACATCTGGCGTTGTTCGATCCCGAAACCGACTCCTGAAGAGCTGCAAAGCGAGATCTTCATGGAGATTTTCAACATTTCTCGCCAGTACTGCCTCCGAAAGCCGCGACGACACATTTTACCACCACAGAGTGCGCTGCGTGATGATGGATCTGGCGGAGAGGAAGTGTACTTAGAGGGCAAGTACCAAGAAGCGCGAGTGGCTTGGTTTGGGAAAGCGAGAGAGCTTCACGAGAAAAACCTGGTTCAAACGCGACAGCGAGGCGGCGAGAGCGAGATAACCGGTATGAGCCTCCGAGCGAGCTCTTCGGACTGCACTTTGCGTCGCCGGAGCTGAACGTCGCGCGCCGAAACGCTGTGCTCAGCGCGATTCAAGTGATCCAGACTGATCTGGAGGCGTACATTCTGGAAACCAACACTCACATGGATCAGCTCAAGCACGAGGAGAAGGAGCTGCTGGACTACATCGCTCTCAAGGTGAAGCGCATGAAAGCGAGCGGAGAGGAGTGGCAAAAGCAGTCGCTGAAGCGCGAGAAGAAGAAGGCGATGAAGTCGCTGGACCAGGTGCAGGAGAAGATCACGAGGTTGACGACCACGTCGACGCAGCGAATCCACGAAATGGCCACGGAGATGAATCGCCTCACGGCGATCGAGAAGGCGTTTGTGCCGTTCACGCACCAAGTGATCAAGACGATGCGACTCGGCTCGCTGATCAAGGACACTCATGCAAAGAGCATCGAGATCCTGAAAGCGCATCGCGTGATCTTGGGTCACTTCCAGGAAGACTTGCGCAAGATGATGGCTCGCGCGCACCAGGAGCTCGAGGCGATAGAAGCGTGGGACGCGATGATCGAAGCGAGGAGGAAGCAGCTCCAGTCGCTAAAGGACGAGCTGCGGGAGCTGCAACTGATGCACTTGGCGGAGATGCAGAGCTACAAGCAGAAGCGCGACGAGGGCGACGAGCTATTTGAGCTGAAGAAGCTTCGCGAGCAGCAGATCCGGATTATCACTCGGCAAGAGCGAGCGGCGCAGGAGTTGCTGGAGTCGAGGGAACAGACCCGCGCGCAAGCTGCAGCAAAGGCGATCGCTGGTGGATGCAGTCAAAGGCGAAAGTGCAGCAGGAAGTCGAGCGACAGGCGAGCAGTCCTCTGAAGGCAACATGATGCAATCAGGAACGCTAGGAGACGGCAGCAGCGAACAAGCAGGAGTCGTCGACTCCAGTAATACGACTGACCCATCTTCTTCTTCATTGATGCAAAAGGCAAAGAAGACCACGCTCAAGCGCAAGAGACTGAGCGAGCTCCCGCGCACGTACATTCGGCTGGAATGCAACTTCCAGGACGGATTCATCCGCGACCACGTGCGCATCGAGTACAACGACGGGTCGACGTACGAAGGTCCGTGGGTGGAGGACGTGCATTACAACAAACCGAGTGACTTGGAGCCGTTGAAGACCAGACACGCCTCCACACACTGGGGGACATTCACGCACCGCGATGGCGCGGTCTGGGAGGGCGAAGAGGTGGACAATTTCTTTTCGCCGTTCACTGCGACAGGAGACGAGTTCCACGTCACGACCACGCTCGAGAACGCCAGGTGCGTTGGCGCAGTGCGCATGGGCAAGTACCACGGCTTTGGCACGCTGCACATGGACTTGACGTTCTCGAAGGGCGAGTACATTGGCGAGTGGTGTGGTGGCAAACGCCACGGGTACGGCATTGAGCGCTTTGACGTCGGCGAGATCTACGAAGGCTACTGGGAGCTGGATCTGTACCACGGCGAGGGCGAGATCGTGTACGACGACGCGTCGCGGTACGAAGGCTCGTTCCGGTACGGCAAGTGGCACGGCGAGGGTGTGCGCACGCTGGAGAATGGCGATCGCATCATCGGTCACTTCAACGAGGGCTTTTGAACGGCGCTGGGATAATGGAGTTTGCCGATAAGCGACACTACCACGGCGAGTTCAAAAGCACGCGGCGTCATGGGATGGGAGTGCTCAATTTCCCCAACGGTGATCGCTACGAAGGACCGTTCGAGAACGATCCGCCGCACGGTGAGGGCAAATTCGTCACGAGAGCGGATGCAAATGACTGCAGTGGTGGAGGTGCTAGAAGCGGCGAGCCGCTCGTGCGGATCGGCAAGTGGGTCCACGGCGAGCGCACGGTGTGGCTGATTCGACCGAGCAACGAGCTCGCGACGTCGACGCCATGGACTGGTACAAGCTGCGCACGGCGAAGCTGGACGTGGTGTACATGTCACCGCTGGAGGCGTTTGTGGTGCTGCTCAACTTTACCGACAACTTTTATTTACAGGGCAAGCTGTGCAAACCGACCAAGGACGACCTGTTGCAGCTGCTCTCGAGCAGCCAGGAGAACGTGTCTCTGG
>JAASFO010000889.1:0-11785 GCA_023333815.1 Globisporangium recalcitrans | reverse complement strand
TCGTCGTTCACCGAGTCGGTGACGATCACACCAAACTGTTCTCCTCTGGTCGCCTCGCTGGCTTCAAACAGTTTGCAGAACATGATCGTGTTGGTCTCCACTTGGACGTCGTTCTGCATGCTCGAGATCAGCCGATTGTGGGAGATACCGGATAAACTCGAGTTTTTGCCTCTCGACAGCGCTGTCCATCATCATTCTCGATTCTCTTGCTCAGCAGTGGTCGATCTCTCTTGAGCCAACGGAGCTGCGGGTTGGCTACCAGGATCCGGTTCTCGTGTTTCAGATTCTCTAGCTCGGTCTGTAGCTGCTGCACTTGCAACTCCAGATCCGCTGTCACTCCCTAAATGAACACACAGTCGGGTCAAAGAGAGAGTCGTCAAGGCTATTGCACTCCGCCAAGTGGGTTGAAGGACTGCCTCCTGGAGCAAACATACCGGGCTGAGTGGCGAAACTGAGAGGCTCGCCTTGTGCACGTAGTACGTGTGAGTGCTCATCTGTCGAGGACGTTTCGCCAGCACATGCCCCTCTTTTCGCTTGCGTCTTGGTCGGATTCGCTGATGGTGGTGCTGGCAGTGACACTCTCGTTGTCGTTGTGGTTGCCACCATGTGTCTGGACGGCACTGCCCACGGACTGAGAACCTCTGCCTTCGTTGCCGTAACCACTGTCATGGCCACCTTGTTGGGCGACAGGCTCGCGTAGCAGCATCCGCAGCGCCGTGCGGAGCTCGTCTGCGAAGCGGGAGCCAATCGGTTCACTGGAATGGGGAAACACCTCCTATTTAACTGATCAGTTTGCATTCTTCAAGTAAGGGCATCGCGGATACACGATGCCCCGCACCGTCTTGAGCATCGTCTCGCCCCAGCCTTCAAAGCTGCGGCGGAAGTCTTCCATCTCGTAGGCTGGGATCGGCAGATCTGTATGACGCAGGCACTGCAAGCACGACCGCGTCACCACGACGACAAACTCGTCTTCTTCGTCGCCAAGATCGTTGATAACCTTCTTGCGCGACTCTAACGACACTCTGACCGTTGAAGTGACGTCATTCCGCAGCCGGGTCTCGGGAGAATACGGGTACAGTGCGTCTTCGTCGATGTAGTTTGCAACGAAGATGCCACACTGCTTGCTGTTGGCTGTTTCGCTGGCTTCAAACAGTTTGCAGAACATGATCGCATTGGACTCCACTTGGACGTCGCCGCGCAAATGCGAGATCATCCGACAGTGGTATATCCCTTGGTGCCGAACTCCGTCGTCCTCTCGGATTGTAATGTCTCCGAGCATCTCCGAGACGCTGATCTCCATGTTGAAGAAGTAGAAGAGCAGCGCATCAAAGACCTGCTTCACGTCCGTTATCCCTTCAAACGGGACCACGTCGAAACGAATCGCACCCAGGTCGCCCTCCGCAGACGTGAACCGTGACGTTTCGGCGAATGACATGCATGGATCCAGGTACCGAGTGCGCTCGGCAGTGTATCGCTGAGCGATCTCGAGTTTCTTGTCCTTCATCGCCAACAGCAAAGCGTCGCGCTCGTTCCAGTCTTTGCCCAGTCGAATGTGGGACTGGAAAGGAAACTGGCACTGTGTGCTCTGGATAGAAAGCCAGTTCAATCAAAACCAAACCAGAGTTAGCTCAGCATGGCGGTGCCATAAGAATGCCAAACCAATGTTCTCGTACCGCGTGTTTGCCGAATGCGGATTGAACCCGTGCAAACGAGAGCTGGTGCCGCTCAACGGCGCCGAGCATCGTCTCATTCTCCGCCTTCTTGCGCAAGAGCAGTCGGTCCTTGTTGAGTGGTCGCAACTGCGGGTTGGTTGCCAGGATCTGGTTCTCGCTTTTCAGATTCGCCAGCTGCATTTGGAGCTGCTGCACTTGGAGTTCCAGATCCACTTTCTCTCCCTACACGGAAGTGGACACCCATGGTAAGAGAGAGGACCCAATTTCAATGTGCTGCGCCAAAACTCGGATGCTTAAAGCGCAGTGTGGATGGGGGCTTCAGGGGAACCAACGTACCTTGCGCACGTAATACGTGGGGATCCGCGACTGGGAGGCTCGAGCTCGCTCCGCTGCGCGAGGCACTTGCTCGCCGCCGTGACTCGTGTCATTCGAGCCTTGGTCGGACCCGCTACCACTGCTAACAGTCCCATCGCCTGTCATATCGCCGCCACGCGACTGGACGCGACTGCGCAAGCTCGCGCGAGGTCGTGAATGACCGTCAGCTCGTCCGCGTTGCTGTGAATCCGGCGCACCAAGCAGCATTTCCAGCGTCGAGTGCAATTCGTCAGCAGTCGCGCTTGTGTCCGTCGTGGGCTGCTCTCGCTGGGGTGCGACGACCGACTTGCTCAGCAGCGTCTGCAGCGTAGCGTGGAGCTCACCCGTGCGCTGCTGTTGGTCTCGCTGCAGTGTGAACATCGTCTGACTTCAAAGCCTCTTTGCTCTCTCTTCCTCTGTTTCTCAAGTGAGCTGCTCGTTTGCTTCTTGAGAGATGTTTCCTTGCGACCGTCACTCTCGACAAGCAAGCCAACTTGGCCAATCAAGTCAGACAGATTCAGACAGCTGACCATCATTCCATTGATAGGTTCGTGCTCCTGCGCGAACGTAGCAGCTTTAAACGGGGTTTTGAAGGGTTTGTTTACAGCTCAGCAAACGCACAACCAAGTAAACAGACACTTTGAAGCTTCGTTTGCTGTTGCAAAAGCCTGCGAAATGAAATGTCTCCCTTATTCATCACCACCCCATTTGAGGCGTGCTGGCATTGCCGAACTCTCCTTGGCCACCACCGAGCGTGCACTTGGGGCTTTGTCCCTTTTGGTGCTGCTGCTGAGAGGCTTGCACATCCGGAAGGATCAGTTTCCGATGTGTAATCGCGCAGACGGAGAAGCGACAACAACCAAAGCTGCTTGCCAAAGCAGACGCTGCTGTCCACACCACGCCTGCGAGTAAGTGCACTAGTGTCTTTCACGCATCACCTCCTCGACTGCTCCTAGGTTGCCACGAATCGGGAAACTTTGGGTACCAATTGAGTCAATTACACTGTATTTGAAGGAGTTGTCGTCAAATCGAAACCAGATGTACCGCTTCTGGCGACGCCAGGATGCCACGTCCAATAAATATCCCACTTCAGCAGCAGCGGAAGACACAGAGCAGCAGCTTCATGAAGGTGGCAGCGGGTCTGACTCCCAGGATGCACACAAGAGGAGTCACGTTCAGCTCGAGCCTCTTGCAGCAAAGCGGCAAGGACCGACGAGGATCCCCACGTACTACATTCGCAAGGTAGGCGTTCAGCCTTTTCATGAGAGTGGCGGCATCTTGGATTGTTTGTCCCCATCGACGCGATTGACTGTGTGCGCATTGTCCAAATAGGAAGAGAAAGCAAGTCTGGAGTCGCAGCTGCAGGTCCTGGAAGCGCAGTTGGAGGAGCTGAAGAGAGAGAACCCGGTCCCCTCGAGTGTTCCGCGACCCAAATCGCCTTAAATTGACAAGTGAGTGCTGGAGCAGAAGCAAGTGGAGAACGAGGTTGTGCGTGGCGCGGCTCAGGGGATGCAACTTTTGCTCGCTGGGGTCCAATCTGCTGTAGGAGGGCACATGGTACGTCTCAACTCCTACGGTAGTTGTTGTTGGAGCATTGCTGAATATTGACTCATTATTGGATGTTTGTTTCTGGTTGTAGAGATCGCAGTGCCATTTTCCGTTCCAGTCGCACATCCACCTGGGCACAGACTGGGAAGAGCGCGACGCCACGCTCTTGGCCATGAAAAACAAGAAACTCCTGAGTGCCCAGCAGTACTTCACTGAGCGCACGCGGTTTCTGGACCCCAGTGCGCATTTCGCCGAATCCTCTCGATTCAAGACTCCGGAAGGACACCTGAGATGGATTCAGTTGGATGTGACCCCGTTTGAAGGCATCAAGAGCGTCAAGCAGGTCTTCGACGCACTGCTCTTCTACTTCTTCAACATGGAGATCACCATCTCGGAGGTGCTCGGAGACATCACGATTCGAGAAGACGACGGGATCCGGCAACAGGGCGTCTCGCAGAACCGCTTCATCTCGAACGTGTGCGAGGACCTTTAGGTGGAGATCAACATGATCATGTTCTGCGAGTTCTACGAAGCCCAAGAAGATCGTGGAAACGAACAACCTCACGGAGAAAATGGTTTGATCGTCGCCGACTTTGTCGACGAAGACGAGCTGTACCGTATTCGTCAGCGACGCGGCTTCGACATGACACCACAGCGGCGATCAAGATGTCGCTCGAGCCAATCAAAACGACCAACAGCCAGGCAGCAAAATCAGGCAGACCAATCGCACCAGCGAGGGTACGCATCAGGAACCGATCGGATTGACGAGCGCGCTTACAGAATGCAATCTGTGACACAAAAGAGAGAGTGGAACCCACACTTTTGAGCTTGATTTTGTCAAAATGCACTCATTTTCTTTGGTGTGATCTGTATTGAGAGGGCGTGAGCGTCTTGATACTGCAACAACTGGCTATCAGTCTGCAGGTGATGCAGCATCACCTGCATCTGTGGGGGGACTGCAATGCGCGCTTTCGTACATCGCTTGCACCATGCGGTCCCCCCAGGCGCCGATGCTCGCGCGCATCTCCTGAACTGCGCGCATGTCGAGGTGTGGCGACACGTTGCGCAGCTTCGTCTGCGACCAGCGCTTGAGCACGACGCTCTTCTCTGCTTCTTCTGCTTCTTCTGCTTCTTCCTGGTCTCCTCCCTCATTTCTACTACTATTACTGCTACCGCTGTTTGCTGCCTCATGCTTCTCTCGCTTCCGGGAGTGGACCTGGACAGTGAAAATGCACGACGTGTCTCGACGCGCGCGGTCCTTCGGCCGGTACGGGTACAGCTCGTCTTCGTCGATCCACTCGAGCACGATGATCCCAAAGTCGCGCTCGTCTCCTTCTCTATCTGTTTCGCTATCTGTTTGTTCTCGTGCTGCGTCTCGGCCGCTCTCAAAGTCGGCAAACACGACAACATTCGTCTCGATGCGCGCGTCCTTCGCGACGGCCGCGACGAGGCGGTGCTGCGAGAGCCACGCGTCGCCCGTGTCGTCGTTCTCGCGGATCGCGATGTGGCCCATCATCTCGGAGAACGTGATCTCGATGTTGCGGATCTGGAAGAACAGCGTGTCGAACACGCGCTTGACGCTCTTGGAGGTCGCGCCGAGCGGCACGATGTCAAAGCCCAGCGCGCAGTAGTTGCCGTCGCGAGCCTCGTACCGCTCCTGCTCCGAGAACACCTTGAAGACGTTCATGCCCTGACTGCGCTCGGCGATGAAGCGCTTGGAGTCTCTCAGGACGCGCTCGCGGACACTCACGAGCGCCTGCTGCCGCTGCTCGGGATCGCGTCCGAGGCGGATCGCTGTGTGGACCGGACTGAGCTCCTGGAGGCTCTACATGTATGCAGGCGACAATTGGATGAACAAGAGGCTCACGTGTGAGTACAGGTGACTACCAGTACACAGCTAGAGCCCCAGGCTACTGTAGATCGCCACTGTGAGCTATGCTGTGCTGTGCTACTGCGCTGTAGTGTACGCACCGCGTAGTTGGAGACCATAGCCTGGAGACCCGCGAGCGCGAACTGCTGACTCCGGTGCGCGTCGCCCAGGAAATGCCGCGTGTAGCTGCTCTTCGCGAGCGCCCGTCTCCCAAAGTGTGCCTTATCGCCATTAGTACCCTGAGATGAAACATCGCCATCGTCATCGTCGTTGTTCTCATTGTGGATCAGTGCCTGGTACTTGAGCGCGCGGAGCTCGTGCTCCAGGTCCTCCATGCGCTGCTGCAGCGCCTCGATCTCGTCCTACAAGAGCAGTAAGTCCATCAGATCTCCACGTCGCATCAGCCAATCCACAGTAGTAACCCCGCTGCTTGCAGCACACAGTCAGTGCTACTACAAGAACACGACGCACCTTGCGGACATGGTATGTAGCTCTTCGCTTGCGCTTCTTGCCATGCGTGTCAACCGCAGTAGTGAGCGCTCCAGTGCCACCCTCACCACCACCAGCAGCAACAGAAGGGGCACCGCCAGCAGTCATGCGCTCGCCCTCCGAGTCGCTCTGCGAGCCGCTCGACTGCCCATCGGCGCCTGCAGCGAGGCAGCGGCTCGCGTTCAGCAGCAGCGACGGCATCGTCGTCATCAACAACCGTAGAGTTTGTGTTTTGTTTCCTTGACTGAAGCGCTCCACAAACCGGATGCGACTGAACATATATCAATAGTGAAGTACTGTACTGCTGGCAGTACCGTAGACACCAATTGTGATCGTGCTCTCTCTCATAAGCGGTTGAGCTTGGTTTTTGAGACACTGCAGTTCTTCGTATTCAGGATGCAGGGTGCTTTATTGCGGTCTTACAGGGTCTACTGTTCAGTATCCTTCTGTCATAACGAAGGAGAGAACAACCCAAACTGTTGTTCCTGCTGGCTGCTGCTACTGCCATTGCTGGCGTTCGCATTCGCACAGTAGATGCGCATAGACTTGAGCATCTCGTCGCTCCAGCGACCATAGTTGTCGCGGACTTCCTGCAGCTTGAGGCTCGAGATCGGCAGGTCCGGTTTGTGGAGCTTGGCGAGCGACCAGCGCTTGAGCACCACAATGAGCTCTTCTTCGTATTGGTCCTCCGCATCCCCGTCGTCCCCGTCCGTGTTCTCCTGGCCACTGCTGTCTGCCACAGCCTGTCCGGAAGTCGCCTGCTGCTTCTTCTTCTTCTTGGTCTTCACGACCTGTGGGGTCACGGTCATCATCGCCGACACGTCTCGCCGCACACGCTCAAGCGGACGGTACGGATACAGCTCGTCTTCGTCGACAAAGTCGCCCGCGATGATCCCAAAGCCGTCGCCGCCCACGCCAGTCTCTTCTTCGTTGTTATCGTGATCCACCTCGTTATCGTCACTATCCTCCGGACCTTCGTGTTTCACCATCTTCTTCTCAATGAACTCGGAGAAGAGCACGGTGTTGGACTCGCTCTGGGTGTTGGCGTCGATGCGCGTGACGAGCCGGTGGTGCGAGATGTTGGCGTCGCTGCTGTCGTCGTCCTCGCGGATCGTGATGTGGCCGAGCGTCTCGGAGATCTGGATCTCGATGTTGCTGATGTAGTAGAGCATCACATCGAACACAGACTTGACCGACTTCGCGCCGCGGATCGGGATGATATCGAATCGCAGTGCGCAAAAGTCGCCGTTCTGCGTCTCGAAGCGCTCCTCCTCCGAGTACGTCTTGGTCACGTCGAGCCCTCTGCTGCGCTCGGCGATGAAGTGCCGAGCCTCGCGGATCTTGGGCTCCTTGAGCTGGCGGAGCGCCTCGCGGCGCGCGTGCATGTCCGAGCCGAGGCGGATCGTCGTCTCAATGGGGCTGTGCTCCTGGAGGCTCTGTGGTGATCACAACAGCACAATGGATAAAGGTTTGTTAGCCTCACAGATGGATATGCTTATGATGACGCAAGTATGATCAACGCACCGAGTACTTGGACAGCATCGCCTGCAAGCCGGCGACCGCAAACTGGTGCTTCTGGATCGCGTCGGTCAGGATGTTCTTCGTGAGTCGTTTGCGCGCCTGGGTCTGCGTGCGATGGTTGCCGCTGTGCACCACGGCTTGGTACTTGAGCGTGTTGAGCTGGCTCTGGAGCTCGTCCAGGTGCTTGAGCAGCGCCTCTTTCTCCTCTTTGCGCGCGAGGTACGACGCCTTGCGCTTCGGCCGCTTCTTGTTCTGCTGCAATTGCAGCGCTGTTGCTGATGCTCCAGATCTCGCCTTCAACGCTGGCGACGACGCTGAAGCGCGCTTGGGTCTCTTTGACGATGATCCGCTCGTCGATAGCTTGGACAACTTCAGCGGCTGTGCCAGCTGCGTTGATGCACCGCCACTGCTGCCACTGGTTCGCGCGGACGCGCGCCGTGGCGGCGGGAGCTCAAGCTCGTCCTTGAGCACCGGGTCCTCGCCTCCGCGCAGCAGCAGCTGGAACGATTGGCGCGGCGGCGAGCAGAACACGGGGTCCACGTTTTCGTCTTCCTGTGCTCCAGGAAACCCAGCAGCAGCAGCAGGATACCCAGCACCACCACTGCGCGACATTGCAGGCGTGGCGCAGGACAATTGCGCGGGCACGAGCAACGGCGAGACCGGCAGATCCAGCATCGGGGTCATGAGGGAGGGCTACAGAAAGGAAGCTTCGCGTGGTCCGGGTTGCTCGAGAAGCGGCACTGCGGTGTAATACCTGGAGAGCGAGAATTCGCGAACTGCGTGAATGAATGAATGCGAGTGTGAGTGTGTGGAATTCAATTTGTTTGTCTAGCGATTGGAAACTCGCGTGTGTGGCGCAAACATGCAGATGATGTTGACGCGGCTGAGTTTTGGTTCCTGGCTCAAAGGGAGAGTGCGGCAGTGCTAGGATCCTATATTTGATGCACGACATTTGAGGGCGAGAAGCTTGAAATCCTCCGACATAGGAAAGTAAAATAATAGTATGGTTACATTGATAAGTGAGAAGCGGGACATTCAATGGGAGATGAGTGGACTGAATTTGTGACGAAGCAGTCTGGGACAAAATGTTGGATGCAAGTTTCGAGGTCGACTGTGCGGAGTTGATTTGGCTAAATACGCCTTTGCTGTATGTTAGTGTCTCAAGATACCCCGCATCTAGGCTGCAGTCGTATGTTAGAGCACCTTCCTTCACTTGAGTGATGATTCAGCTCAAAGCGCAATCTGGACTCGTGATTGCGCTGCAGAGAAAGTGTAGTCAGCAGTTGCGAAGTTTTGATGTGCGAGCGACTCAGGAGCTCCGTGTGTACACTTCACGGCGTCAGCTCAACTGCCATTGAAATTGCATCGACTGCCTGTGAACTGTGGTTCTGGAAACCTCCAGTCGGTCGCATCAAGTCAGTGAGCAGCGTTTTCTGTCTGCGCCTCCAAAGCGTCCGCTTTAATCCAAGGACAACCCCCACCTCTCCAAACCTGAAATCAAACCGATTGACTGGATGGAGCGTGTGGAGTTGTGGAGGGGGGAATGTCACACCATGTGAAGCAGCAGGCGTGGAGAGAGTCTCTGTTGACGAAACAAAAGCAGTCAGGCTTCCTGAACGTGCCGAGCACGTTGAAGCGCAGCCGGCTGCGGCTTTCTCGCATGACGAGCTGTGGTGCTGAGCGACTGTGGACAGAGATCTGATATCGCATGATGAGACGAAATGCGCGTGCTGGCTTGGACCGTTGAGGAATGAATGGCTTTCGTATTGCACTCACTCCAAAGCCTCGCCGTCTTTGGTATGCAACAACAGCTCCTTTCTTCATTTTCATAACTTACATAGCTGCCGGACTGTTCCCTGAACAAGCGCAGTTCAACCGACGCTCTCGTCGGCTTCCACGCAGCTTCATCAGTCCACAGCAGCTCGCTGGCGCAGCGTCTTGAGCATCTCGTCTATCCAGGTCCCGAGGGTGTCGCGCATCTGCTGGAGAGCGACCTCGGGGACTGGGAACTGGGGACGGTGCGACTTGACCAGCAACCAGCGCGTGAGTGTCACGACGACCTCTTCTTCATCGGGTCCGTTCTCGTCGCGTCTGTTCTTGACTCGTCTCCGCTCGGGCGTGATCGTCAGCACGGCGGTCAGGTCGTGGCGCACGCGCTCCGACGGGCGGTACGGATACAGCTCGTCTTCGTCGACAAAGTCGGCGACGATCATGCCGCCACCTTCGTTGAAATCCGAAAAATGCACCGTGCTCACCTCTGTTTGTACGCCCAAGTCGTTGGTCGAGACGAGCCGGTGGTGCGAGATGCTCTCGTCGCCACTCTCGTCGTCTTCGCGGACCGTGACGCTGCCAAGCGCCTCGGTGATCTTGATCTCCACGTTGAAGATGAAGAAGAAGAGCACGTCAAAGAGCTCCTTCACGCTCCTGGCGTTCGGCAGCGGCGTGATGTCGAACTGCAGCACGCAGAAGTCGCCGCTGTCGGTCTCGAAGCGCTCTTCCTCCGAGTAGTGCTTGGCGAGGTCGAGGCCGCGCGTGCGCTCGGTGAGGAACCGCCGCGCCTCTGCGAGTTTCGCGTCCTTCAGCGTCTGGAGCGTCGTTTTGCGGGCGACGGGGTCGCAGCCTAACCGGATCGGTGTCTGGATCGGACTCACTTTGATCTTGCTCTGCAATAGTGGGATGGATACACAAGCCATTGAGCTACCGGTAGTCAATCGTAATAGGCGTGCTCGTCATTGGCGTCATGACGTACGTACCACGTAGTTGGAGATCACAGCCTGCACGCTCGCGAGCGAGAGCTGCTGGATCTTGATCGCGTCGCGCAACACTTCGCCCGCGAAGCCCGGGTGCAGCGGATTCTGCTTCTCGCTGCAGCTGCTGATGTGCGGGAACATCGCGCGGTACTTGAGACCAAGGAGCTCGGCCTGCAGGATCTCCAGCTGCTTCTCCAGGTCTTCTTTCTCTTCCTATGCAGACGGATAACACAATCAGCATTGCGCCATACAGAATAGCATTCCATGATGCTACCATGGCCAAGCGCCGTACCTTGCGCACGACATGCGTCGCTTTCCGCGGCTTGTAGCTCTTCACTAGTGCGCCAGTGTCCCCATTCCCACCACGAGTAGCACTAGTAGTAGACGAACCGCCAGCGGCATGCGCAACCGTCGACGTCGCTGCTCGATGCGTTCGAATCGCTCGCGTGCTTCGCGCTTTCGTCGATAGCGGCATCGCCGCATGTGTAGACCCTCCCCCACTGTTGCTGTTATAGCTGTCCTCGTGGTTGCTGCTGTTGCTGCTGTACCCGCTCTCCTCCTCCTCCTCCTCCTCCTCCTCCTCTTCTTCTTCCTGCTCTGCCTGCTCTCCTTCTGCTCTGAACTCCTGCATCTCCGTGTTGAAGAACTGCAGCATGGACGCTCCTGGCGCCAACGGCGCGCGGGTCTGCGTCATGGGGGCGTGTCGTGTGCGCATGCTGCTGACAATGGAGGAGAAGGAGGATTCGCGACTGCGCTGCTGCTTCGGATTCGCCTGCAGACGCTCTCTCGTCATGATGATGCTGCTGACACCCAGTTGCCATCTGCCAGAAACAAATCACAAATGGGCAATTGTAAAAACCACAAAAATCCAGTGCATTTCAGTGACAGGAGTCAACCGAAGTAGACATGGTTTGTGTATTTAAGAAACAGTATGGTCGATATAGAGGTGGATTGGTGATGTAGTGGTGGGTAGGTTGCGTGCAACATGAACACACTCAAGAGCTTGCGCATCATCTCTGCGAGTGTTGTGGTCGACATGACTGGACGATCCCGCTGAGATCCAAGGGCTCCGAGCGACTCCGATGCAACAAAGCCACTCCCGCGACTGACTCCGACCACTTCCATTGAACCCCAAGAGCAGTGTCTCCAGGAATGCAAAGCTCGCTTTCACATTATCGCACACTTTCCATAAAGTGCACTTTTCATCTGGGTGTCCACGGCGCAGCAGTCGGGAAGATGCCCTCCCACATGCTGCGCAGCATCACGTCGATCCCGCCACTCTGGTCGTTCGAGATGGAGTGGAAAGCTTCTTTTGGGACCTCGAACGCGGGCTTGCGCAGACGTACGAGGTACCATCTTGTGAGCACCACCACCAGTTCATCCGAGTCTTCCCCTTCACCACCATTTGCGATCTCTGAGCGACTGACAGTCGTAGTAGGTCCAATTTGTGTTCGTTCCTTTCGACGTCGATATGCTGAGAGCTTCAGTACGGAAGTCGCGTCTTTTCGGATCCGCTGCATGGGACAGTACGGATACAGATCGTCCTCGTTAACGAAGTCGCCCACTGCGATCGCCCAGTG
>JAASFO010000888.1:0-11788 GCA_023333815.1 Globisporangium recalcitrans | reverse complement strand
GGAGATCTTCGAGTTGCTCCACGCCTGAGCTAGTTTGGTGCTCCGGCGTTTCTTTGAGTTGGACTGGAGACTTTAGTCCTTCGTCTTTGGGTTTCTTGAGAGTGCCTCGCTGTTGCTGCTTCTGGGAAATCGGCAGTGGGCGTTCAGGAGAGGATAGTGACGAAGAGTCTCTGAGAGTCCCGCGAGGCGAGGAGAAGCTATGGCTCGATGAAGGCTTGGTCGTTGGTCGAGGCGCCGATGCTGAGTGATGATGATCACCCTCACTGTCAAAGTAACGCTGGAACGTGGCGGATTTCATTTCCGTCTTTGGTGGATGATGATGAGCTCGGAACGACGACGAGGGCAATGGCGCTGTCGCCGAAAGACGCTGTCGCTCCTTAATCCTATCGTGGATCTCGTCGATCTGGTCTTCGCATTCCTACACAACAAGGTCCAGCAAAATCAGCACACGCTTCCGAGGTTTTGGACGATCAGCAGAAGGCATCGTCGAAAATCAGAGGCAGCCAGAAGACTCACTCACCCGAGACCGATCCTTCAGGTACGCTCGAATGTCGTCCGATCGAAGCGATCGCGACGTCGGCGCACGAGAAGAGTTGCGCATGCTGAGGAGGATTTCACGCTTTGCTGTGAAGGTCATCGCTGCAGATGGCAAGACCGAAAAGCAGAGCTTGTGAGTTAAATCTGTAGGTGTGGATGATATATTTTTATCAGCTGAGGTGCCCCAAAATGGCTGGAGCAACGATTGGTGACGACTTCAACGCAGGAGCTTGTCGATGTAGTGGTTTCTTGCAGATGCACCTGTGGGGCAATAAGAGTGTAGCTGACTGGAAAGAGTCCAAGATGGAGAGTAAAATGAAAACCGGAAGGAATGCACGCGCATTGGAGAGTACTGTAGCTGTGCCCACCCACCACCACTCGATCAGAGGCGGCAATTCCTCTTCCGTGATATTCGCTGCGCAGACAATTCACTCAAGATCGGTCATCCAACGAAGCGACTGCGACGGCTCCGCACGGAAAGAGAGTTGTGAATGCTGTATCAGCGCGATTCTGTCTCGAATGCTTGTCTCCTCCTTTCGCCACGCTTGGCGACATCAGCTCACGCAATGGCCACTTGCACTGCTCTGTTCAATAGTAGCACTCACAACAATGCAGCGGACATCCCCAGGACATCGATCCAAGTCAAAGTCGCCGAAAGTCACCTGAGGTCAATATATTAGTCAGGGGATGCATCGAGTGAAGCTGGTGCAGACCCCAAGTCTGAAACTCAGCATCTGCTTAATGAATGAAATGCAGGTGGGCAGCCCAACCTCAGTGTGTGCTGCATCAGAACTCGCATTCGATCCTGGGAGACTTCGGAAATTGTGTTCCGTGTCTCCTAAGTGAACGAGTAGCCCTCGAGCGTCGCGCGAGGGGCGAACGCGAACACACCTGGCTCGTACGACTCGACGTGCGACGCCATCTGCGCGACCGAGCAGCAGCCGCAGCAGACCGAGTACGCGAGATCCTCCAGCGGCGAGCCCGGGATCGAGAAGAGCGCGCGGATGCGCCAGCGGAGACGCACGCAGCAGAGCAGCGCGACGATGGCCGCCAGCCACGTGATCACTTCGAAGAAGGCGCTGTCTGTCACGAGCGCGAGGAACGCGATGAAGTAGAGCAGCCCGAACACGCCGATCGCGTGCGTGAACTTCATGAGTCCGATCCGCGACGCGATCTGGGACACGACCACGCCCGTGCAGCAGCACGACATGACGCCTGCGGATATCGAGACACATAGACGATCAATCGAGTGGTCAGTCTTGCAACGCATACACTCAGAGAGGTGTAGCTTGATTGATAGATAGAAGCGTACCGTTGGGCACCATGGAGTCCGTGAAGCCGAAGAGACCGGTCTTCCAGCGACCCGTGACGATGCCGTTCTGGTCCACGCCATCGGTCGACGAGTTGCTGGCGTCGCCCATCGAGACGCTCACGTCGTTCGGCTTGGTCGGCGGCTCGAACTGCATCTTGAAAGTTGGTTGATGACTTCCTGGAGGATGACTTGAGGCTGGGAGGCTTGACTGGAACGAGGGAACTTGGAGAGTGAGATGAGCCTTAAAGCCAAAGACGAAGGAACTGATCGCGAGTTTGGTGTAGTTTAGGCAACCTTTGGGTCCAGATCTGTCAGAATAGACGCAAATGGATCTTGTCGTGCAGGATTGTGCAGATCCAGTCTCTCTAAGATTCGAGTCTGACCGCAACTAACAATACACACTTTTTGGATGTCTTTTTTTTTGTCAACTGCCGAGTGCAGAGTTTTGGCCAATTAGATGCGGAGAAGTGCGTGGAAATCTGCCTATCACCATGTCGCATCATGACTTTCAACCAGTTTTAGCATCAGTGTCTAACGCTGCCTCGCACATTCGCAGTCGTGAGTGCCCTCTCTCTCTCTCTCTTGTTAGCGCAGGACACAGTCGTCTGACCAGCAGCACCTCGCTCCACTGCCAAGCACACCACGCCGCATTGCGCCTGCTGCAACCTGTTCATGGGCTGGCTTGAAGCTCAACTTTGCGTCAACCGAGAAGTGCGCAATGAATGACTGGTAGAACATACCAGCTGACCAATCTGTAGCCATTGCAGTCACACGCACGCACCTCGTGAGAAACACAGTTTTTCAGTATGTGAAGAGGAGATCGGCTGCGCTATCGCCAGCAGTCAATGTGCGGTGTCGAGCTTGAACGCTTTTTGAAACAGATAAGGGCAGTGAGCGTGCGTGCGGAAGTGAGAGGAAGTGGCACCGCGATGCTACTCCACGCAACACACGGTAACTTCCAACAACGAAAATCGATATATTTCGCTTTGTTCTTACCTTCTAGACGTTGAACACAGACCTCGTTTTCCGCGCCGCGCCTCCATTGCGACTGAGATCCCGCTCCTGAGTGTCAAAAACTCCTTCTTCTCCATCCACATCGTCATCATCGAACTCGTCGCTGTCGTCATCACTGAACCCGACTCTGCGTCCAGACTCCAGGTCCACCGCCACTTGGATGTACCGTCCGGCGTTCATCTGCTGCTCCATGGCGGTCAGGATCCGGCGCAAATACCAAAACGCACTCCCCAGGATCGCCAGCGTCCCACCCACAGGAAGCACCAGTCCATAGACGAAAGGGTGCGCATTCTCCATCTCCTGCGTGACGACCGTCGCGAAGAGAAACACCTGCAGATCGAACGAGCCGTGCACAAACACCGCTGGCGCGATGATCCGCAGCTTGCTCCTCCACTTGGCGAGCTCTTCAGACACCAAGAGCTTCTCAGCCGAGTTGCTGCCACCAGCCGAGCGTCGCGCTTGGAGCTTCTCAGCGAGCCGCACACCCGTGATCCCGCCGCAGATGCAGTGCAGCGGCGTGCTCACGAGTCCTCTGAGCACGGCGATCACCACGCGGTCGCCAAACGCTGGCACACCAAACGCCGAGCCCATGTTCTCAAAGAACGAGAACCCGAGCGCGCCGGCGACGACTGCCATGAACACCACGAACGAGTGGCTCGAGTGCTTCTGGTGCTGGAACAGCAGTCGACTCGGGTGGCAGAGCCAGCCTCTTCGTCCGGTGGTTGTAGAAGTAGTGCCTTTGCTCCCAATCGTAGAATGCGTGGCTGACCGGGGCTTTGAGGACGAGAAGCGCGACGCCAGCTTGGAGCAGCAGCACGCTCCCTGCACGATCCAGAGCTTGACGAACTCCTCCACCAGCGCCGCGACGCAGAACGCGAGCGCGAAGAGGAACACGTAGTAGCCGAACGTCTTCTCCACGTCCAGCTGCTGCAGCAAGTCGGCGAGGCGCGACGCGTGAGCGGGTGCGGGCGAAGGTGCCGACCCACTGTTGAGCGGATCGTCGACCAACAGTGAGCCTGTACCGTTGCTAGAAGCAGGATGGCCTGCAGCGAGAAACGTGCGCAGCTGCTTGTCGAGCGAGTCGCGCTGGTCGTAGAAGCACAGCATCGCCCAGAGCAGCACGAGCAGCGACTGCGCGACCAGCGCCAGCACAGTCGACGGGAAGATGCCCGCGAAGAAGCAGAGCACGATCTGCTTGATCTCCTGGTCGCTGTTGATGGCAAGCGCACAGACAAAGCAAGTTAGCAATGTGGAAGCACCATCAAAAGTCCGTAGATACACGAGACAATAGGACAGAGACAGCAGCATAGCAGGACGTACGTGACGCCGTGGAGCTGCTGCTGCTTGAAGACCCAGACGAAGAAGACCAGCACGGGCTGCAGCAGCAGGAGCAGCACCGTCGCAATTTGTCCCAAACCCAGGAGCTGCGCAGCGACACAAACAACCACAGGACCATGTTAATAGAGACAGGCAGCGAGTGCGAAGAGCAGACAGGGTCAGACACGCTCGCTCACACGCACCATGAGCAGCAGCAGGAGCGCGACGCAGCCGCCTGCGTAGAGCTTGCGCTGCGGGTGCTGGTACTTGAGCAGCACCATGTCTTCTTGGCTCGTTTGTGCGATGATGATGGTCTTGCGATTGTGTGAGAGAATGATGGGAAACAGCTTGTTTGTCCAAATAGGTACAGTCATTTCTCGTTAAGTGCACTGTGATATTTAGGTATCCTTTCGAAATGTGAATGTAGCGATTATGATTTCAACTTGTGATTCAGAGGAGATTTTGAGCATGATGATTCGCAAGTGATGAGAGTGGAATGAAACCTGCTTAAGCATGCTCTCTTCATAACGTCCACTTCATAAACCCTCTATAAGTTCTTGAGGCTAATTAGGAGCAGCAACAGGAAACGAAACCTGCTATCTTATTTCTGTTGCATAGTTGCTCTCAAGTCGTTTTCTCTCTTTCAAAGTCGTGAGAACTCTTCCTCGAACGCACAAACGTGTGTGTCCTGTTTCGAAAGCACAAATGAGCACACCCCAGATTGAGAATGCCATTTTGACTGAGAGGGAGTGAGGAGCAAATCATCTCGAACCAGTTGCACGAAAATGTGGCTGCTGAGCTGCAGGATGACCTTGCATTTGTCCAGCACCTGGCAGCATTGCACTCTCCTGTGTGAACTCGCTGCTGACCCACTGCTGACCATGCATGCTGCAGAGTACCACCAGAGATCGGTGGCGTACACACCAGCGGATTGATCGATTCGTCACGAGTCTCCGATTGCGCTCTGTTAGTACAAGTCACTCCTTATCCTGAACCAAAAAGCTCTCACTTGAGTAGACTCGCGCACCCGATGCCTTCTTTCATTGCCTTGCAACGCCCTCGCAATCCGCTTCCTTCCTTCCTTCCTCACTAATAATAATGACCACCAGTCCGATCAAAGCTCTGGGAACAGAAAGCCCTTTGGCGTCACGACGCAATCACCTGCTGCTTCCGTGCACACCTGGCAGATCTGCGAGTAGAGCGTGCGACGGCAGCCGTACTTGGCGGACGCACACTGCACGCTGTTCTGGTAGCACGGCGGGTTCTTCTTGGAGAGCTCTGCGATCGACGGCAGCTTCTTCATGACGCCGCCGTCCAGGGTCTTGGCGCTCTTGCTCACGAGCGCGTTGTACTTGTCGACGAGGATCTGCACGCGCTCGGTGTTTCTCGCGGTGTCCGACGGCTCGCTCCAGAACGGGATCGTCTCCTCGACCGTGAGCTTGCCTCCCGCGGTCTTGACCTTGTACTCGACGCCGCCGGCGTTGCAGAACTCCGAGTAGCTGGCGTACGTCGCGTTCGTCTGTGGGTTCACCATTGACGTGATGCCGACGACGTCGTCGAGAGCGATGTAGCCCAGGATCTTGTACGAGAACGTGCAAATGATGCCGTCGGGCTGGAGACCGAATGGACAGAGCCCTCCAGGTTGCGCAAGTCGGCACGCTGCGGTCTTGTTCGCCCAGACCTCGCGCGGACAGCTGTTCGGGTACGAGAACCAGTAGTTGTTCGGGTACGGCGCGAGGTAGTCGGTCTGCAGGAGTGTGCCGCCGACGCAGAAGCCGAGCTTGGGTTGTCCATTCACACCAGTGTACTGGTCGCACGCGGTTGGGAACGTGCCGTTCGTCGGGGTGCACTGACCGCCGTCCATCGGGATGAACGGACAGTGCTCGATCGCCGCGGCGCCGGTGGTGTCTTCCTGGTAGTGCGCCATCGCCGCGCGCGGCTGCACGATCGTGGTCTCGTAGAACGCGATGTACTTGATGTTGTTCTTGCGCGTGCAGTTGATCACCACGTCGGAGTTGATGCACTCGGCCTGCGGGTACTTGAACGCGCCTTCCACCGCTGCCATGTTGACTGTGTCCGTGACTGAGAGGTACTTGGCCACGAACGAGCTCCCGAACGACGCGATGAACGACGCGTGGTCGGCATTCCACTCGGGGAGGTTGCCCTGCACGCGCACTTGGATCGACGTCACGGGCTTGAACTGCCACGCCAGTTGATCGACGATATCGATCACTCCCCTACCACCTTTACCGCTTGAGCCACTTGCACTGCTGGAGCTGGAGCCACTGGAGTCGGCTGAACCGATTGAGCTGCTTGGGACACTCGAATCACTCGAGCTGCTGGATGACGACGAGTGCGACGAGCCGTACGCAGACGGGTAGCTGGTGTCCTGGTCGGTGCTGCCAATGGCGGAGTCGCTCGAGTCATAGTCCGCCTTGCAGGACGCGTCCACGCTCGTCGAGGTAGCGAGCAGCAGCGCCATCGAGAGCACACGAGTCGTCGCGAAGGTCTTCATCTTGGCAGTGTGGTTGTGATGCTCTGGCGTTCCTCTGATCGACACGACGCAATGCTTGACTTGCCAACGAGCAAGTAAATCGCAGAATGATTTGTGTTGTTGTTGCGCGGGACTTGTAGAGTTGTATGCTCGTTTACTTGTCGGTTTGTCAGCTTCTGGTGCGCGATTGACAAAAGAACGATCCGCAAAGAGTTAATATCCAGAGAGAGGATAGGTCGGAATCTGACTTTGTCTCCTTGCGCTTGCTTGCTTGCTTTGCAGGAGGGAGGGAGATAAATGAGCAAGTGGTGTGTCTGTGGGCTGTCTGTCTGACATGGCGCAAGCCCAGCTCTGTCGACCATGGGATTGTGAAAGAGAAGGCATGAGAAGGCGAGTTCAGAGGGAGCTCAAGGGCACCCCACCTGGCGATTACTGTGTGGCAGTTAATTGGTTGCCCTTCAGAAGGAAAGAGATGACCAGCGCTCGTGAGCATCTGGATCGTTTCACTTGCTTGCTTGTGGAGGAGTTGCAATACCTCAATCTTTCATGATTGTAGCTCACTGAGACAGTTGGGGTCATTTCATTCAGGAGCCTTTGGTTTTTAGAAGAACCTAGAAACCTTATGTTTGTGTCCACTTTGGCATTTAAACGCGATGACGAGAACCTTTTTATGCAAGATGAAGTACTATGAAGGGGGGAACCGAACAGATTGCAGAAAGCCGGTTCAGCATCGGAATGGATACACCCTTCAGAGCCACAGAAAGGAGAAAGACAGACGAAGCAGAGAGAGAGAGAGAGAGAGCCGAATGCGCAACACAACCAAGAGCAACCGCAAAAACCAACGCACACACGAATTGGAAAGGCCACCACCACAACAAAGCAAAACAAGCAGCAAATCGCATCAAAATCCACACCATACTCCTTCCTCTACATGAGACCGCGCGTCGGATCTCCGTCAACAGGACTGCCGCCCATTTCCCACAAGCGAGCAAGCAAATGCGTGGGTGAGATTCTGCTTGCGTGCGCAGAACGGTCCAGCTCAAGGAAATCCGCGAGCGGTGTTGCAGACTTGAGCAGAAAGAACCAGTTTGGTCAACTTTGCAGCAGCAGCTCCAAACAGGTTTGTTTGCAGCTCACGCTGATGCGGGCGTGCGTTACTCAGACAGTAATGCTCGAGGAGCTACTCGATAGTATCGCTACGTGCGGTGAACACTCTTGTTGCAAATCTTCACAGCACGCATGTGTATTATTGTGTGTATCTGCAGAAGATCATGGAGTTTGTGCAGCGGGTTGGCTGTCTTCTGAGGCAAATCATTCCGATGGAGAGCAAACTGGGAAAGATCGCTCGGGTACCGAAATTCTGCTTTGACTGACGTCCGATTGCGAGTGCATGAGGCATCTCGTTCCATCGACTGACTGCTGCTGAGGATTTCAGTGTTTATAGTATGTTCTCTCAGTCGTCGTGCGATTTGCTGCCCCACTGAAATGTTTCCAGACGACAAAGTGGGAGTTTCTGCATTTCGACACCACGCGATTTCTTCTTCGAATGTGTCTTTTGCACTGACCAGTTTTGTCATTCGGCAATCTCGAGGGCTTGCTGTGTTGACTCGGGCTTGTCTGGCGAGTGAGCTCTGAGCAGTGTGGACGATGGTTCATGGAGTCCCTCGTTGGTCTTACAGGCGAGTAGCACAAACGGACACTATTCTCCTGATCCCTTTTCTCGCTCTCAACTTGCTTAAATCTGCACACCTTTTATACCCGACACCACTACAACCACAAATCACTGTACCCGTTCTCTTTGATACAACTCACTTCATGTTTCTCTTCTTCGACAACCATGAACGACAGCACACAACTGCACGGAAAGACGACGACGAATGCGAACGCCAAGCGCCGACCGGCCACGCTCGAAGAGAAGCGCGCGCGCCAACGCGCCTACGTCAAGAAGAGCTACTACCGCCAGCAGGTGCGTCGCGACTGTCTCTCTTTCATTCGCGTCCAATGCGGACGGACTCACACGCCTTGTCTTTCATTGCCTTCATTAGAACACGGTGCACGCGCTGAAGCAGCAGGTGCAGGAGCTCGAGACCGAGTACAGACGGATAGAGAGGGCTGTCGCGCTCGGGCACGACCCCGACAGACCGCCTCACGCGAGCCATATCAGTAACACATGGCCGCAGCAGCAGCAGAATGTCCGTGGCGATGATGACGAAGAAGACCAATCGGGACAAGAGGACGCAGCGACGACAGCGCTCACGACCGCGTACGCGCAGCTGACGCTGGTGAAAGAGGAGCTGCGCAGAGAGAACCGCGTGCTGGTCGACACGACGAACAAGCACGACAAGTTCCAGTCCCAGTTGGGGCTCTGGGCCGAGGCGGACAAGGTACGTGTGTGGGTGTATGAGATTGTGACACTTAGGTATGAAAGCGAGCCGACCGATGTGGTACCTTATTGTGGATGAACCACCACCACATCCAGCAGGCTTCACGCGATTCACACGCCAACAGCGCCAGTCGTAGTAGCAGCAGGAGAAACAAGTCTGCTATCACTCGGCCGCCGCCAGTGTTAACCAGACCGTTCACAGTCGAGGAGTGCCAGAGAATCGCCGCGAGCTGCTATGCGGAAGTGCGCGCGTTCCTGCAGTCGAATCCGTCCAAGAGCACAGGCGCGAACGTCTTTGGCTGGCGCGACGAGCGGCGCATGCTGACCGATGGCTCCCGCTTCAACTTCTCGCTCAAGAAGTTCTTCCACGGCCGCACAGCCGCGGAGCTCTCGCTTGGCGGCTGGCGGATCAATTCGACCTCACGGCTGCGTGACTTCTATGCAAAGTCGATCGACATGGCGGTGCACGTGCTGCAGCAAGTGGACGCCGACAATGTGATCATGTACCGCGTGATCCACAGTTCGGACGGACAGTTCGTCGACAAGACGTTCTTCCTCACGACGCGGTTCCGCATCGAGACAGGGTACGTCATCCTCTTCCGGTCGCTCGAGACGGACGGACGGATAGCGTCTGTTGACTCTGGGGGTGAGAGTCCCCTAGCGACGGATGTGGACGCAAATGTCGAGCGAGAGCAGGAGCGGTGGGTGGATCTGTTGACGTGGTACGCTGTTTTTTCTGGTTTTTTTTTTCAGCCATAAGGATGTGAGGCTGTGCGCTAATCTGCTGGTGCGCTGTGCTCTTCGGCTTGGTGCGCAGGGTGCTGTTTGAAGAAGTGGGGGAGAACGCCGAGCATTGTCTGTTTGACTTTGGGGGGATGGTGCCGTCGAATTCTGCGGCGTGGATGCTCGAGATCCTGCTCGTCGCGCTGCGGTGGGAGAACATCGTGGTCGGTCCCGTGTTTGCGATCTGCTGAATCGAAGCGGCGAAAGGTGGGACCGCGCGCTGCCGATTTGCTTTCGAGGGAGCAAAGCGGTACTATCGAGTTCCTTCTGGCGTTGTTGACGAAATGAGCCGCTCCAGTGAGCGCGCGCGATGCAGATAATCAAGGTCTTCGTTGACACACCTCGTCGACCGTGACAACGACTGCAACTGACTGGAAGGGAGACCGCAGCCATACATGCACGCACTCGCAGGGCATCGCGTACCACCGCCGTATTTCTACAGCGCTGGTGTAAAACACACGCCAGGACATGACATGACAAGCACTCTCGAGGAAATCGGCTCACGTTTATTCGAGATAGCACGCGCACCAGAGGTATGCTTGCAGCAATCGTACTGAGAGCATGCATGAAGCAGCAAAACTGTACGCGAAATCACATCATTTCTCTAAAATCTATTCACATTCGCAAAGCGTGTCCTTCCTCTAGTCTGACAGTAATAAGCACATGCTTAGTAAACGCAACCACAAGTGCTGCTCACTACAGCGAAATCGACAGTTTGAGCTTGGGGAACCTGTAGAAGAGCGACTTGATCACGCAGTCGAACGAGAAGAAGCTGCAGACTTCGCAGATCTGCGAGTAGAGATTGCGGCGACAGCCGAAGAGCGACCTGGCGCACTGCTCGTTGTTCTTGTAGCACGGCGGGTTGCGGCTCTTGAGCGCCGAGATCGTCGGGAGCTTCTTCATCACGCCGCCGTCCGAGGTCCTCGGGTTCGTCTGGACTTTCTCGTTGTACGCCTTGACGAGCGCCTCGGTCCGCGCAGTGTTGGCTTTCGGGTTCGTCGGGTCCTTCCAGAACGGCAGCGTCTCCTTCACCGTGACCTTGGTTCCCGACACCGTGGCGCTGAACTCGATACCTCCAGCGTTGCAGAACTCGCTGTAGTCGGCGTAGGGCTTCTTCGTCTTCGGGTTGGTGAGTTTCGTGATCCCCACGACGTCATCGAGGTTCACCCACCCGAGGATCTCGTACTTGAACGAGCACGTGACACCGTCCGGCTCGACGCCAAACGGACACAAGCCGCCAGATTGCTCGGCGCGGCAGGCGTCCGTCTTGTCGTTCCAGACCTTGGTCACGCAGCTGTTCGGGTACGAGAACCAGTAGTTGTTCGGGTACGGCGCCAAGGGTTCTCTGTCCTGGAGCTGACCGCCGACACACATCCCGAGCTCCGGCTGGTCGTTCACACCCAGGTACTGGTTACACACCTTTGGGAGCACACCGAGCGTCGGCGTGCACTGACCGCCGTCCATCGGGATGAACGGACAGTGCTCGATCGCCGCGAGTCCGGTCTTGTCGTTCTGGTAGTACGCGACCGAGTTGCGCGGCTGCACGATCGTGGTCTGGTAGAACACGACATACTTGATGCTGTTCTTGCGCGTGCAGTTGATCACCGCGTCCGTGTTGATGCACTCGGCTTGGACGTACTTGAACGCGCCTTCCACGGCTGCAGTGTTGACTGTGTCCATGACCGAGCGGTACTTCTCCTCGAACGAGTTGCCGAACGACGCGACGTACACTTTGTTCTCGGCGTCCCAGACCGGCAGGTTGCCCTGCACACGCACTTGGACAGAAGTGACTGGCGAGAAGCTCCATTTGGACGCGGAGACCGCCTGCGTGGCTGTGACTGTCGATGGTGTCGTGGTCAGCACCGCGAGCGCGAGCGCTGCGAGCCACGTTGCTGCTGCAGAGCGAGTGAAGAAGCGCGTCATGCGCGACGAGAAGCTGCTGAAATGG
>JAASFO010000887.1:0-11791 GCA_023333815.1 Globisporangium recalcitrans | reverse complement strand
TGACCCCGAGTCCAGCTCAGCACCAGAAATCGACAGTGGACGACAAAGCAACCAGCCAAAACGCAACCAGTCCAGCTCCTCTTGCCGCTGCTGGCAATGTTGCTGAATGCTAGCGAGATCTGATCCTCCCCGGTCGAGCTGCCTGCCACCTCCGGATCTGTCGAATCAGTTGCCGGTTTGGTAGCCTTTGAAACCAAAGAGAGACGTTCTTCGTACAGTTTGTAATGTAGCCGTCTCACTCCCATCACGCGTCGAGTGGGCGTCAGAATGCTCGCTGCTTGCTCCTTTGAAGAGCAACTACAGGCTACTGCAGGAAGCAATCGCGTGGCTCAGGAGTCACCAACCAATCCAAAATGGCTACACTTTGCATCCATTTCAAACACTGCTCCCTGTGGAAACCGATCTGGTCATCAAGCATCACGTTGAAGGGGATTCCAAGAGAGCGCTCTAATAAGGCGGCATCCAGTCCTCCGATCTTTTTTCTCCCTCCTCTTCTGTCTGAATCTCCTCGTTTGTGAAGCTTTTCTGAGAATCGAAAGAAGCTGCTGCTTGGGAGCAGCAAGTGACGGACGAGTGAGGCGCCGGAGAGCACCAGAGAGAGAGAGAGAGTACGAGCTAATAACAGCAGAGGAGCATGAAGGCGCTGATCCTGGTCGGGGGCTTCGGCACGCGGCTGCGTCCGCTGACGCTCTCGTGTCCCAAGCCGCTCGTCGAGTTCTGCAACAAGTCGATCGTCGTGCACCAGATCGAAGCGCTCGTTGGGGTGAGTTGATTTGTACGACGCGCTTTGCGTGGTTGGTAGCGTGTGTGTGTGTGTATGCGTTAAGCATCTAATGATGGACTCTCTGTGTATGTGTGTATGCATTGTAGGTTGGCGTGACGGAGGTGGTGCTGGCGGTCAACTACCAGCCGCAGGTGATGCTGCAGGCGCTGCAGACCATGGAGAAGCAGTACAACATCAAGATCACGTGCTCGCACGAGACCGAGCCGCTGGGGACTGCGGGTCCGCTGGCGCTCGCGCGCGAGCTCCTGGACGACGGCGACCCGTTCTTCGTGTTCAACAGCGACGTGATCTGCGAGTACCGCCTGCAGGACTTTCTGGATTTCCACAAGTCCCACGGCGCGGAGGGGACGCTCATGGTGCGTGCGATCTACACACGCTGCTTAGTCTGAAGCAAGAAGAGCCGCTCATGCTGTCTATTCGCAGGTCACAAAAGTGGACGAGCCGTCCAAGTACGGCGTGGTGCTCTCGGGCGACGACGGACAGATCCAGCGCTTTGTGGAGAAGCCGCGCGAGTACGTCGGCAACAAGATCAACGCCGGCATTTACATCTTCAACCGCGAGATCCTCGATCGCATTCAGGTACCACAGAGCGGCAAAGCGTGTCATTCGCGCTCTGTCTGTCGTGGTGGTGTTTCTAACAGCTTCGCTTGGTACAATGATGCGCTTTTTGTTTCTGTGTGTGCGTTGTGTTTCCAGCTCCGTCCGACGTCGATTGAGAAGGAGATCTTCCCGCAGATGGCGGCCGAGGGCAATCTCTTCTCGATGGTGCTGCCAGGGTACTGGATGGACATTGGGCAGCCCAAGGACTTCCTGACAGGGATGTGTCTCCACTTGGACTATCTCAACAACGCGAGCGGCGACGACACGCTCACGACCGGTCCAAAGTTCATTGGGAACGTCATGGTGGACCCGACGGCGGTCATCGGCGAGGGCTGTCTGATCGGACCCAACGTTGTGGTTGGACCTGGATGCGTCATTGAAGACGGTGAGTCATTTGCCATTATGTGGATGAGTTGAGCCGGCAGCAGAGTGGTTTCATTTGAGAATGGGCTGCTGACCCTTTTTGTCAAATGGACATGTTGCGTTGCTGCAGGTGTGCGATTGAGTCGAACGACGTTGTTGCGCGGCGTGACAGTGCGCGCGAACTCGTGGATTCACTCGAGCATCATCGGCTGGGGCTCGACGATCGGCAGATGGGTACGTTCGCCAATTGACTTTCGAAAGTTGGTCATTTTGCTTCAAGTGTGTGTGTGGAGAGTGATGATCTGTGGTGGCTCACAAATCTTGCTGTTGGTGTTTACAGTGTCGTATCGAAGGCATCACGGTCGTCGGAGAGGACGTGCAGGTCAAGGACGAGAAGTTTATCAACGGCGGACTCATTCTGCCGCACAAGGCGATCTCGGCCAACATCCCCGAGCCAGGAACCATCGTCATGTGAGAGAGGGAGAGAGAGTCCACGAAGCACGAGTCTCTTGAGAACCAAAACTATGGTAGCACGACATGAGCTAGATGATGTGAGCGTATGAGCTGCGATGAGCAGCAAGCAACAAAAAGAAAATATAAGCATTCGCTGGAGCATGGAGAGAGAGAGAGATTCGACATGAGAATGGACGGACGTGAGGCAAGTTGGCAATCGCAACCGAGCTGGTTTGAAAGAAGAGTTCGCTTGATTGATGATTACAAGAAGGCTGCGTCAAGCGAGCAGCAAATCCTACAAGACTACGGATTAGCTGTAGAGAACGCCACTTTCGAGGTGGCAACCTTCCAGACGAACTCTTGCTGCGAGGCGAGCAGGAGCGCTAGTCGCACGTCAACGCTGGCTGGCAGAGCAGCTAGCTGCATCATCGAGGGAGGAGGATCTCTCAGTGCGACAGGAACGGCGACGACTTGTCGATCGAGTCCGACGACGAGGAGGTCGACGAACGCCCGTGGCTGTTCGCGCGCAGGTACTCCATGTCCACGTCCAGCTTGCCCTCAAGACGCTCGACGTGGAGACGCAGGTTGCGGATCTCCTGCATCATGTCCTGGTAGCCGTTCTGCACTTGCTGCACCATCTGCTCCTTGCGGTCGCGGCGGCGGTACACGTACTTCATCGTCTCACCAAAGATCACCATGAGGATCGAGAACACCATCGAGAACATCCACTCGTACCACTCGATGGTCGCAAACCCAAAGAGATCGTCCATCACGACTGGGATCTTGGTCACCGAGATCGTCAGCACGAGCGAGCCGACCGCGGCGTACTGCATCCACTTGTTCGTGAACATGTCGTGGAAGACCGACTTGGTGAAGCTGCGCGCAGTGTACGCACGCAGCATCTCCATCGTCGTGATGTACACGAACGCCATCGTCTGCGAGCGCGAAATGCCTTCCGACACACACTCGAACTCGCCGCCGTAGCACCTCCAGCCGTCGCCCTCATAGTAACCATCAATGCGGATCGACTCGGAGAAACGGAAAGATCCATCCGGGAGCTTGGCGGCGCAGTTCGTGTAGTTGATCCACGGCTTGTTCATGCCCTGCCAGCGAGAGCACACCACGTTAATGAATCCCGCTTCGCCCTCGCTCTTATCAATGCCGTCCATGATGTCGTTCTGCAGGATCTTCGAAAAGTTCCAGTACAGCCCGAACGTGAACACGATCAGCGCACCGGCCGCAATCAAAAAGGCGTTGAACAGCACCAGAACCCACAGGCGACCGTGGATGATCTGCTGCTTGCGAGGACGCGGGCGTTCCTGCATGACAGTGCCGTCGCCCTTCTCGAGACTCAGTGCAACCGCAGCCATACCGTCCGCGAACAAGTTCAGCACCAAGATCTGGAGCGGCTCGAGAGGGTTTGGCATACCCACTGCGATAGCAGTGAAGATCACACTGATCTCGCCAAAGTTCGTCGACAGCAAGAAGCACACGAAGCGCTGGATGTTGGCGTAGATCTCGCGACCCTTCTCAACAGCCTCGACGATGCTGCAGAAGTTGTCGTCGGTCAGCACCATGTCGGACGCACCCTTCGCAACAGCAGTACCGGCGAGACCCATGGCAATACCGATGTCAGCCTCCTTCAGCGCTGGCGCGTCGTTCACGCCGTCACCAGTCATCGCGGACACGTGACCTTGCCGCTGCAGGGACTTGACGATCTCGATCTTGTCCTCCGGCTTCGCACGAGCGAACACGCTGCAGCGACTGGTGATCGCATCCAAATCCGGCTCAGCCAGGTAGATCCCCTGACGTGGACGAAGAACCGTGCAGTCCACAGCTTCAGCGTCAGCATCCGAACCGACTTGAAGCAAGTCAATGTCCTTTGCGATGGCAATAGCGGTCTTGAGGTAGTCACCAGTGATCATCACAGTGCGGATCGAGGCGGAGCGAGCCTTGTGGATCGAATCCTTCACACCTTGACGTGGAGGGTCGATCGACGCGATCAGACCAACAAAGATCAGCGGCTGGCACAACGCTTCAAACTTCACTTCGACATCCTCTTCGTCCGCTGGGAACGGAATCTTCGCCAACGGACGAATCGCCACAGCGAGGACACGCAAGGCTTGGGACGAAAGCGCATCCACAGCGTCCAACACGTTGTGACGCTCGCCAGGATGCATCATCCCAATGCTCCCATCCGAGCGGAGGTACTGACTGCAGTTCTTCACAATGTAGTTCGGCGCACCCTTCACGTTCGCGACAAACTGCGTGTCTTCTGGGAGCGGGAGGTGCTCAAATGAAGCTCCAGGTGGAAGCTCGTTCACTGTGATCATCATCTTGCGAGAGGACGAGAACGGAATCTCAGCGACGCGAGGGTACGTCTCGATGGCTTCCTCGCGCCAGATCCCCGCTTTCGCGGCGGCGACCACGAGAGGAGCTTCCGAAGAGTTCCCCATCGGAACCCACATCACCTGACCGTCCTCCGACTCTTCTTTCTGCAAGCTCGTGTTGCTGCACAAAACAGCAGAGAGAAGCGTCGCACGCACCTGGTGGTTGGATCGGGTCTGACTCACGCCACTGCGGAGGATGTCGCCCGTAGGGTTGAACCCGCCACTGCCGGTGATCTCGTACTGGATCGAGTCGCCCCACATCTTCACGGCAGTCATCTTGCCCTCCGTGAGCGTACCGGTCTTGTCCGTGCAAATCACAGAGCTGGCGCCGAGAGACTCCACGGCAGCAAGCTTGCGCACCAGCACATTCTTCTTCGCCATGTCGGCCGTACCCGTGGAGAGACAGATCGTCACCACCATAGGCAGACCCTCAGGAACAGCACTCACGGCAAGAGACACGGCGATCATCACCATGTTGAGCCATACTGGACGGTCCGGGTTCTTTGGGTCCGCATTGTCACGCGCCATGCCAACCACGAACACGACCACGCAGATCCCAATCACAGCCGTTCCCATGATAACACCAAGACGGTGGAGCGCCTCTTGAAGAGGCGTCATCTTGGGGTAGTATTTCTCCATGAAGCGCTTGATGAAGTTCTTCGACTTCGCGTTCGCCGAGTCGCCCTTGAGAAGAGCAGCAATGGACCCGACGCGGGTGGTCATACCCGTCGCCACGACAATGCCCGTGGCGTTGCCGGTCGCGACCGACGTCGACGAGAACACCATGTTGTCAGCAGTCAGCTTCTGGCTCTTGGACATGTCCGCGTTGAATCTCTTCAGCACGTCCTCGGACTCACCGGTGAGGATCATCTCGTTCACCTTGAAGTCCGAGCTGAAGACCAGACGGATGTCCGCTGGCACGATGTCACCGGTGGTCAGCACGACAATGTCTCCAATGACAAGTTCCTTGCTTGGGATGACAAATTGGCGGCCGTCGCGGATGGCAACGCACTGTGGCGACGTCATCTTCTGGAGTGCATCGAGCGCGTTGCTGGCACTCATTTCCTGCACCGTCGCGATCACAGCGTTCAGCGTCACGATCGCGATGATAGCAAGACCTTCGACGAACTCTTGGAGCGCGATGGACGCGAGCGCGGCGGCCATCAACAGCCCGATGATCAGGTTCATGAACTGCAGCAGGAAGATGATGTACACCGGCGTCTTCTTCTCTGCCTCGAGCGAGTTCGGACCGTGGACCAAGAGACGCTTCTGGGCCATCTCGCTGGAAAGCCCGTCGTCCTTGGTCACGCCAAAGTACCTCAAGATCGAGTCGATCGAGCGCTCGTGCCACTCGCCCTGGTCGGTCATCGCTTCCACTTCACGGAACGACTCCCGGGCTTTGAACGGGTCGGCGACGATCGCGCGCTCAGCATCGCTGAAGAACCGCGCGCGGTGCGCTTCTTTTTCACGTTCTTCTCGCTCGGCATCGTTGAGCATGCCGAGGTTGCCGTCAAAGTCGTCAGTGCTGTATCCGGGGGCCGGCAGCAGACTCGACGCGAGAAGGTCACTAGCGGTAGTGACGAAAGAGGTTCGGGGGGTTGTCGCACTCAGTCGGTCGGCGTCCGTCGCCCCTCCTCCCAGCTGGGAGAGGAACGACCGCGCCGAGCCGACCGCCGAGTCTCTAGGCGTTCGCACCGTTTGGTAGGAAAAAGAAGAGTCGGCGTCGACGAGGTCCAAGTGCACGGTCGCCCGCGCATTGCTTGCCGCCGGCAGCTGCTGCGTCGCCGCGTGCTGCCTCGCTTCTAGATCGTCCGCTGCCCATGGTGGAGAGTGCTGCTGCTGTGCATCCAACTCGCTGTTGCTTGAGGAGGTCGGATAGGGAGTGGTTTTTTTCATTCAAGGAACAACGGACGGCTGCTCGTTTTCAGGCGAAGGGCTTTCTCCACACGATATGCGCACACGCAGACGGACGAGGGACGGGTTGCGACGAAGACTTGGACTTGAGGGGAAAGGAGAGATGGCCACTCGAGAGCGCAAATTCCTTAATGAGGCAAACTGGAGACTCGTCCTGTTCTAGCGCCTTCAATAGTGGCCCCCAACTGTAATTTACGGTGAGAAATGAGAAAAAAAGCTGATGTGCACAAAAAGGGCTGTTCAACCCTACACCCATCTGGCGTCAACGGCACATGGACACCACTTTTTAATCGACGTGTGAGCAGTGAAATCGTCCGACCTTTGACGTGCGTCTACCAAAAACGACATGCAGACGAATGCCTGCTTTGAGGTTCACGTGGCAAACAGTGGAGCCAATCCTTTCTGTGGCTTTCATCTTTTTGGTGTCAGCGCGAGTCACTTTTATCGGACGCATTCGGGTTGAATACCTGCAATTGATCCAACAGCAACAAGCTTCTTGGACGATGATTTTTATGAAGGGGGTGAGCTCTCATCAGAGTCCAACGCTGCAAACACTCTCGCTGCCAACCTACTTTCTCTACCCACATCTACCTCCATGCACTCCCTTCTTTTTAGTTTGAAAGGGACTCCTAATTCGATTTCATTGATGCAAATGAGTCCGAGCCATTTCCTGTTTGAAAATGCACATCAAGGATTTCTGTCGACCCATTCATTCGAACACCGGATGATATTTTTCAAATGCGAAATGGCTCAGTGACATCAATGAAAGCGAATGAGCTGATTGATTGACTGGCAGGAACAGATGAACGCTCGCGAGCCAAAAGAGACTGACGAAATGGATCAGCTCGAGCAAGACGCAGAGAGCCGAGCCTCACGACCAGAGAGTCCACGTGTCCACTTCGTGCCAACGATGATGCGTGTGTGTGGAAGCGAAGGGATCGGCCAATTTGCGTGCGAGGATGGGGAGAGTGTTGCGTCGTGAAAAGCCAATAGGAAGCCACAAATGCACTGATTGCCGTACTTTATCGGAGTGGAAGTGGACTTCTCATTGGTCGACACGAGAGATTCATATCGCAGCCGGATCGAATCTCCTCGCACTGGTTTTGGTTATTGTTTGCTCGTTTACACTCATCCGCCCTGTTTCTGGACGCGTCAACAGCTCGTAACATTTCCGTCATTTATAATCCTTTGCTGTTGCATTCTCGGCTTTCGAAACGGGCTGTTTGGTCTCAAAATGAGCCACGGTGTTCTCACTAACTCTGTATTCTGCGCTAATGCATGTTTACTGATGAGGTGCAATTAGCGAGACTCCACTGTCTGATCTCGCGCGATCTTCGAAGGTCGAAGGTGCAGAGGAAGATGGGGAACCTGCACGCAATGCGCTTGGTGATGCATGATCACGGCTCTCGCTGTGTCTAATGCGCACGCCCTATGCGACGCCTCTGGTGGCGCTGCGCCGCGTGTCGTGAAGGCTCGCGCTCGACACTCCCTCTGCAAGAGCTTGGCCTGATCTGGCAAGCAGGACCTTTGTGTCTTGGAGCTCATCAAATCAAGCAGCGATCCATCCCGTCGCTGTCGATGAGCAAACCGCATCCGCAGGCGGACACGTGTGCTTTGAAGCTGGACTCCACGATCGCGGTGATTGGGAGAAGGCAGACGACTTGCTTGCTTTCTCTGTTGTGGACAGTGGGTCAGTGTTGGAGGGATCGTGAGCCATCGGATCGGCAGAGTTGGACGGACAGTGCAAGCCATGAACTGATCGCGCATTCTCAGCACTGCGCCGATATTATCCCAGAGCAACCGATGGGCAAAGCGAAAGCCAAACGCGTCGTGCATTGGCGGTTGTTTCTTTTTCTTCCTTGGCTATGAAATGTGGACTGTGGTGGTAAACTAGTAGTAATGAATGAGCGAGGCGGTGGATGACAGGTGTGCAATGCATATCCAACCGAATCACCTAACTCTGCGTAAAGTTGAACCGCACGTCACCCTGCACGGGCTGGAAGCTGAGCGCCGACGTCGTCGTGGCCGAGCCGTCGGCGTTCGTGGTCATCACCACGGACGGCGCGAGGCTCGCGTCGCTCTCCTCCTCGTGCTCGTCGCCAAACCACTTGTCTATGAACTGCGAGGCCATCTCGCTCACGTCGCTATTCTGGTCGTAGCAGAGCTCTTCTATCTTGGACAGGCAGCCGCTCTCTTCCACGGCAATGCGACCCTCGCCCGGGTTCTTCGTCAGCAAACTGTCCACGGCTTCCAGGATCACGAGCTCCACCATCGGGTCTTCCCACTCTTCCAGGAGCGGACTGAACGACGTGAGCACGTTCATGCGGATCAGCTCCGTCACGAACTCTGTATTTGCCTGCACGATCATGTTGCAGATCGCCCACGTCGCTTCTCGCTTCACGCCGTACTCAGCCCACGCCATTTGCTCCACGAGACCTGTCACGACCGCAGGCGACTGGATCATCGCCAGCACCTGCTCCACCTGTCCGCCGGCAATGTTCGACAGCATCCAGCACGCCTCTTCTCGCACAGCGCGGCTCGTGTTCAGCATCACGCTTGGCATCACTTCGAGCAACTTGGCGTCGATCACAGCCTGCGAGAACGCGATGTCGGCAGAGACAATGTTGCCCAGCAGGCGAAGCACCGGCGCGAGGATGATGCTGCTCTGCGAGATGTAGAGCAGCTCGACGAGGCGCGGGCATAGACCCGAGGCGACCACCGCGGCGATCACATCGCTGTCCTGGAGACTCAGCTCCACGAGCGCCCAACAACTGTCGCACAGTGTCAGCACTTTCTCGTCCAGCAAGTCGGCTTCTTCCTCCTCGAGCTCGTCGTCTTCGCCGATCGCGTCGTCCATGACCTGCATCGGTCGCAACTCGGACTTCTTCACCTGGAAGGTCATGTTCTCGCCCGTCTCGAAGTTCACGTCGACGTCCATCACTTCGAGCGTGGCTTCGTCCACCTCACGGATGAAGCGGACGACAGCGATGTCGTTTGGCGACGGCTTGCCAGTGTTGATCTGAAAAAACATACACACACACACACATTTCAGAACAGATAGCAGCATTGGTGGTGTGAGGCTTTCTAGTTCGAACACGCAATCAGATGTACATTTCTCACCTCAAAGATACGCCATGGAGCGATCGGAGCAGCCTGCTTGAACAGGATCGCGTCTCCCCCTCCATTCGCTTCCGTGTAGTTGCGCACTTTTTCATTCGAGAGCTGCAGGATGATGCTCGAGAGCACGTCGAGGATCTCGCGCTTCGTGTCTGGTCCGAGCGCGCCGCACTGCTCCATGACTTCCGGGAACTCGACCAGACTGCGAAGCAGCCACACTGCTGCACGGCGCAGTGCTGGCGTGGACATTCGGATGTGCGGCAGCACCACACTCGGTGGGCAGCTCTTCAGGATCTCCTCGCAGCAAGACGGGGACTCGGACGCAATGTTGCCCAAACACCACGCAGCTTGGATCTGGAGCTCCGAGATGCCACTCTGGAAGAGCTGCACGAGCTTTGGCACCGCGCCAGCCTGGACGACGATGCTCGCCTTGTCCATGGACGAAATGAAGCGCAGCGCGAACGCAGCGTCCGAGTGGAGCTGCACGGCATTCGCATCCTGGATCTCTTCGTTCAAGATCATCACGAACGACGGCAGCGCCGCGAGGATCGTGTTCCAGACGCCATGGTGCTGCGAGTCGCTCTCGTCGAAGAGCGGCGGCACCCCACTCGACAGCAGGTACACAAACGCGCGCATCGACTTCTGTCGCGTCAGTGCATCTTTATGCTGGATGCCTACACAAAAGCCCCGTCAAGTCAATCAGTCGGTCCACTACCTAACATGTGCCATGGAGGGGAGGGGGGAGGCAATATCAGCGAACCGCCATGTACGCACCGAGAAGCAGGGCTTGCGAGCGCTGCGCGAGGTTCTGCAGCAGCTCCTTGCGCGAAGCCGCGTCCTTGACGGCGTCCCCGCCGGCGCGCGGGTGGTTCGACTTGAGGTTGCGCCGCGTGGCGTACGCGTCCTCTTTCTTCGCCTTGCGGATCGTGAGCATGGTCTCCTGGCGGTTGCGGCGGCCGGTCATCATTCCCAGGTACCCGCTGCCCTTGACGGACTTGCGCGTCGAGGGCGTCGTCGAGGAGGAGGACGACATGGCTTCAAGTGCTCGTATGGGGGAGGGGAGGGGGGAGGGGGAGGGATCGATCGTCACGCGTGAGCTGCTGGTCTCTCTCTCTCTCTCTCTTGCTTGCTTGCTGCTGCTGTGAGGAGCTTCTTCTTTTCTGTTTGGCGAGTTCGTTCAATACAAAAAAAGCAATTCCCAATTGCAGTCGCCAATAATAGTGCTTTTGTAGAGCCGTTTGTGTGCGAATGCATCATATTGCAAAAGCAGGAAATGCGTGGGCGTACAGAGATGCACCTGAATAGAAGGCCTCGTTATCTTGCATCCTTACATTTCCATTAAAGAGTCAACCCTCACAAATGGCATATGCAATTGGATGCCATTCAGACAACTTCACAATTGACAACTGAACAGCGACAACAAGAGTGAAGCAGACTCGATGAGCGAGCGCTCAGTGACGCCCACGGCGGCTGCAGCAGGAGCCGCGCCAGCAGTGCGCGTACCGGTAGCAGAGGGAGGAGGTGGCGAGCATGTTGTTGTGACTGAGACCCGCGAGGCGACGCGCAAGAGACAGCGCGAGCACAGTCCTGCGCCGTCGTCTCCTGTCGGCGATGCTGCCACGAAGACAGCTTCCGCGTTGCCGCCTGCTGCGAATCCATACACTGCTACCCAGGCAGCGCTCGCTAAACCCCCGCTTCCTGCACTTGCAGCTGCGTTTGCTGATGTCCAGGCGCTCACAACCGCCGAGCAGTGGGCTATTATCACTGCGAGCATGCCCGAGTTCCCAGTCCGCATCGCGCAGTTCCTCAAATCGATCAACTGGTCCGACGACGAGCCAAAGTACAAAGTGGACCGGTTCCAGCCAGATAAGTACCCAAAGGCGCGTGGCTTCCTGGCGCACGTTGCGATCATGGAGAACGACGAGCAGGTGCTGCAGATGCTGTTTGAGGTGCAGAAGTTGCTGAAACGAGGCTTGTCGACGCAGAAGTTCGCCTTTGAGGACGTTCTGCGCTGCGCGATCACGTTCAAGCGCTTCTCGATGCTGCAGTGGTTGGTCGAGACGCTGCCGACCGACGCGAAGTGGGAGTCGGAGCCAGATCTGATGAAAGTCGCGCTCAAGTGTGTTGTTGCTGCTGGGAGTGGTGCTGATAACGATGCGGTTGCTGCTGC